>CM045730.1:1790000-1795000 GCA_024760905.1 Plotosus lineatus | reverse complement strand
CAGGAGGATCAACAAGAGCATCTGTACCCCCTCTTCTCTCTCTCTCTCTCTCTCTCTCTCTCTCTCTCTCTCGCTCTCTCACATACACACATACACTCACAAAGCAATCTTATGCATATGGATCACATGCATTTAATTTGGCACAAGCGTGCAATCCCATATTATTTGGAGATGCATAATCACCACAAACATCTCTGTTAGAAAAACACCTCTCTCCTCTCTCTGTTCTCTTCTCTTTCCAATTCTCTTTCCTCTCCTCTATCTTCTCCTCTCCTCTTATCTCTCCTTTACGCTCCTCACCCTCTGCGCTCTTTTGTTCTCTATTTTCTTTTCTTCCTGTCTTGACTTTTACCTATCCCTCTCCTCTCCTCTCCTCTCCTCTCCTCTCCTCTCCCCCCTTTTTTTCTTATTCTCTCTGTTGCTTTTCTTTTCTCTCCTTCACTCCATTGCTTTATTTTCTGTTGTGTCCTCTTTCCTTTCTTCATTCTTCCAGCTACTATCTCCACTTGTCCTCTTCTCTCCTTCCTTCTTAATTTTACCCTCTGGTCCATTTCGTTTCTGTATTTCTTCATGTTTTGGTTTTTCCGGTCTAGTTTCTTCTCACTTTGTCTCTGCCACCTACATCCGTTTTCTCCTCGCCTTCTCTTCTCTTCTCTTCTCTTCTCTTCTCTTCTCTTCTCTTCTCTGTGCCAAAGGGAGAACGCTGCAATTTAACATAATTCGACCTTTTAATATCTGCTATCTATAATTAATTCCAGGAGGAAATAATGAAAATGCAACACAGCAGACTGCATAACTTTATTTTATATCTATAAAGACACTCATCGAATGAATCATTAAATTAAAAACTGATGCAGCCATATCGGAGTCATATTATACATCGCTGTGAGTCTTGGGGTCGAATTCAAGAGTCGAGTATAACGACCCAGAATGAGCTTGTTTACGCTTAAGAATGATGCACCAGGTGTGAGTCTCGGCTGCTGAATGGTCACATCATCTGGACGCTGTGAGGACCAAAACTCTGGAGAGTTTCCTCTCTTTACTCTTCCTCTCTCACTCCTTCTCTGACTTCTTTTCCTTCTTTGCACTCCTCCCAGAGAAGACAAGAGACGAAGAGAACAGCGTTCCGCCCCGGCCCCTCCATGCCTCAGCCCTCCTTCTTCTACCCCCATTTCTGTAGTTGTTTTCTTGCTGAATGAAATACTCTACCCTCCCCCTCCTTCCTCCTCCTCCTCCTCCTCCTCCTCCTTCTCCCCCAACCATCCTGACCCAGTCTAGGTCAGAGGGCCTCTGCTCAGCCTGTTGCTGATTGTAAGCCACAGAAGCAGAGAAGTGTGTGTGTGTGTGTGTGTGTGTGTGGGGGGGGGGGGTGCGTACAATTAGGCACAGATGGCCATCCCTGACTCACTGTGGCCCGACTCAGCTCGGCAGCTGCTGCAAAGGGCCATCCCACCCTCTCCTATTCCACCCGCGTGTGTAAATCAAAGAACACTTCAATGGACACCATGCTTTAAAAATAACACTTACAATTATTTTATCTTTTCTTTGTTTGTTTTTGTTTTGTTTTTTAAGATGAGAAGCCCCCCCCCCCCTCCACTTCACGCCACCACCTACTTATTGGATTATGCAAATACCAACGAGGCAAATCACCCTGTCCTTCCCCATCTTGATAATTTTGTGGGTGGGGTTTGAATAAGGTCAGATTAGTGGGGTTCTTGCACAAACAGGAACATAGGCAGCATGGTGATGCAGTAATTATCACATCCACCTCATTGCAAGAAGGTCCAGAGTTCGAGTCCCAGATTCAACAAGGGCATTTCTGTGTGGACTTGCATGTTCTCCCTGTGCTTGCACGGGTTTCCTCCAGGTACTCAAGTTTCCTCCCATAGTCCAAAAACAGGCGCACTTGGCTAACTTTTTGTTCCAAATCACCCCTAGGTGTGAGTGTGAACAGTTGTATGTGTGTTCGAACTGTTCTGGCTTGGAGAGTTGCTCAGGCTGTGCCCTGCCCTCATCCAGAGTCGGCTGAGATTGGTGCCAGCCTCCCTATGGATCTAATTAGAATTGCGGCGTGTCCACCTCACAGTAAGAAAGTTGTGGGTTCGAGTCCGAGGTTCGGCAATGGTATGTCTATGTGGAATTTGCATATTGTCCCTGTGCTTATGTGAGTGTAGCTTAATACTGCTGCATCCATCACTGTATATGTCTTTGTGCATTAAAATGTGCTATTGTTATTAAAAGCTTATTTATGAAGGCAAAGAACACAAGTAATAAATCTGCTCAGAAGGGGATGACTTTGTACTGCAAACTGCAAATAGTTGCACGTGATGAACATATATGCATCGGTAAATACAGCAATAGTTTGAGTATGAGTAAATGGTTGGTTATACGATTGGTTCATGAAAACAAACTGATGCTCGTCTGATGTATGTAAACATAAGCTCATATTATGCGTGGATATGCCTAACGTTTTTCTGAAGTTTAACACTTTATATCTCATTTGTGAGACAGTGGTGGCCTGGTGGTAGGGTGCTGGATTACCAAGGGCCAAGAGTTCATGCCCCGCTGTCAACGGTTGTCACTGTTGTCCTCTCAGTGCCGCTAACTGGGTTATCGAAGGCCGGTCATGTCTCTCACTGTCTGTGGTGAAAAGCATATAAAAGAACCACTGCTGGCTTTAATCAAGAGTAGCTGCACAGCCATCACCGTGTTTCTGCCCTGCGATGGCCTGGCGAGCTGTCCAGAGTGCACTCTGTCCTTGCACAGAGTTGACTGAGATGGGCACTGGCCTCCTCGCGATCCTAATTAGGATTAAGTGGTTCAGAATATGAACGAACGAACGAATTAATGAATAATATGACCTGGCAGATTCACATCCAATTCTCAAGATTTCACACGTGGTGGTCTTTTCAAACTGTCTGATGCAAACTACTGAATAAAGCTGATCAGATTTTAACTTTGAGAAAGTAAGTGAAAGCCACCTGATAATGAATACATGTTTGTGTATAACAAGGTGAGCAGAACAGCCTGCTAAGCATGACAACATTCCTTTATTTTTATTATTATTCATCATTCATCTCTTCATTTTCGAAGCCTCTTAATCTCAATTAGGGCCGCATGCAGGCTGGAGCCTATCTCAGCTGACTTTGGTTGAGGGAAGTTTACATTCTGAGCAGCTCTTCAGGACATTGCAGGTCCAACACAGATACAAGCATTCACACTTCACACTCACAAATGGGGCAATTTGGAACAGTCGATCAGCCTACTGTACATGTTTTTGTCGTGTGGGAGGAAACTGGAGTACCCGGAGGAAACCCATGCAAGCTTAGAGAGAACAAGCAAACTCCATACAGAAACACCTGAGCCGAGCAAACCCGAGCCTTCTCGCTGTGAGGTGAACGTGCTACCCACTGCTCCATCATACCGCCCTTTATTATTATTATTATTATTATTATTATTATTATTATTATTACTGCTATTATTGTTTTTGTTGTTATGAATAAAATCCGTACTCTCTCCTATCAGAATATTTATTTACCCCTTACAGTCATTTTAAATACTTTGTTCCTGCCCCCATGTTGTTTTGGGGGTATTTTTAATATTGCATTTGCTCCATAATTCTAGATTTAGTAACTGCTTTAAACGTTTAGGTTAAGATTAAACCCAAATGTCAACAGATTTGTTTTAAAAAATGATTTCCATAATATTACTTCACACAGCATGTGATTACTATCGCACTATCCAAAAACAGCCACCCCAAAATCCCACTATTAACCAAAACCCTGATCCAATAATCACAGAAAACAGTTATTACATGCTCTAATTTAGAAAGAAAAAAAACAAACCTGGAACTGGGCTCAGAGTTTTTGTGAGCACGAAGCACAAACCTTTGGCAAGGCAAGTGGCGTAAAATGACACAGTGCCAGAAAATAAGAATAATCAGCAGATATTTTTAGCATCAGCTTGATGCTAAAACTGATAAATAAAGTGCGCAGAATATTTGAGGAATTGTGTCCTAGAGTTGTGGCTAACATTGAAGACCGAATGTAATAAGATCATTTGTCTGGTCAGCACACCCATCTCACAGCAAGAACGTCCTGGGTTAAAGTCTTGGACTCGGGGAGGGGGTGTTTCTGCATGTGTGGGTTTCATCCGAGTACTCTGGTTTTCTCTAATATCATAAAGACAAGCACATTAAGCGAACCAGCTATTCCGAATTGCCCCACGTGTAAGTGTGAGTGTGAATGGTTGTATGTTGGACCTGCAATGGACTGGTAAGCTGTAAGGGATGTACCTCATCTTTGCCCAGTGTTGGCTGAGATAGGCTGCAGCCATAAGATAAAGGGGTTTGGCGAATGAATGAACAAATAAATGAATTACGATCTAATTATACTGTACGGAGGTCATTTCCTTACAATAAATAGCTGATTATGCCCTGTGATGGCCTGGTGAGCTGTCCAGAGTGTACCCCGTCCTCGCCTGAAGTTGATCGAGACAGCCTCCCCGTGACCCTAAATAGGATCAAATAGTTCAGAAAATAAATGAATGAATGAATGAATAGTTTATTATCTCATCATTATTACTTAATATCTTGTTATGAATAATAATTGTAATGTCTGTCTGTCTTCCTTTCAGCATTTTTCCCTTTTACTCAGGAGTCGCCACAGCGAATCATTTGATTCGCACGTTTGATTTTGGCAGAGGTTTTTACGTCGGATGCCCTTCCTGTCACAACCCTTTTTTTTAGCAAGGGACAGAAACACGCTGACGACTTTGCAGCCTACTCTTTACGAAAGTCAGCAATGGTTCTTTTACATGCCTCACACCATAGACAGTGAGAGACATGGCCCGCCTTTGATAACCCAGTTAGCTGCACTGGGGGGGGGGGCAGTGACAACCTTGTGGAGAGTGGGACTCGAACCCCCAACCTTTGGATCAGCGATCCAGTGCCCTATCCCACTAGACCACCACTGCCCCATGAATAATAATTGTAATGAATA
>CM045730.1:1730000-1785000 GCA_024760905.1 Plotosus lineatus | reverse complement strand
GAATGCCGCCTCTTCCTCCTCCTGCTCCTGATGCATCGACTTGACAGCTGCTTGATTTCATGGAACCGCTAAGAAGCCATTAGCGGTATCAGTGAATTGAAACGGAACAGTCTCACCCACTCTCCTCTTCCATTAGAAATGTGTCTATTGTTGGCTTTTTCTTTGTGTGTGTGTGTGTGTGTGTGTGTGTGTGTGTGTGTGTGTGTGTGTGTGTGTGAGAGAGAGAGAGAGAGAGAGAGAGAGAGAGAGAGAGAGAGAGAGAGACAGTGAGTGAGAGAGAGTGAGTGAGTGTGTGTGTCGCAGCTGAGCACACAGAAGAAGACCTCTAATACACTTGTGCTGTTTCCTTTACTGCGAATTAGGGAGAACAAATCTGTCAGGACCTGTTTGTGCTGTTGGGGTTTGAAGAGATCTCATACTGTGCTCTGTGAAGCACACCCAAAGCCACGAAATGTCTCCGGCTGTGGCGGACATTTAAAAAAAGAAAAGAAAGGGAAGACAAGAGGGGAAAAAACCCAACAAAAAACCTGTCAGTCTCGACTAAGTGTTGGAGTGTCTGCCTCGCACATTCAGAGCAGGATGTTGTTTTCCTGTCAGGATACGGATAAAGTTAGGCCTGCACGATAAAGTAAACGCCCTCGCAACCCCATCCAGCGTCCAAAAAATGAGCTCAAACAACAAATTCTGGTTAGTAAGCTTATTAAAAAATAAATTCCTAGGTTGAAGAAGGCTCCAGAAAGTTTGCACCGGTTACAGCATGAACAATCCAATATGTGGCATGGCATGTAAACCTGGAGGGGTGATAAGAGGACCTAAAAACTGTTCAACCGCCTAGATCTGTGTGTGTGGGTGAGGGGGGGGGTAATCTTGAGTTGATGTGCACTGCGTAACCCGTAAATAAACGTACCCTGAGTGTAAGAAATGATTTAAGACCCTTGACAAACCCCAAACCAGAATCTTCCAATGCTACCACGGTTTGTGCCATGTGGCAAGGCCCACCTTGGCACACGGACCCAGTGACAGATTTAAAGCACGGAAACCAAAAATTAGGCCAAGCCGAGCGAGTTGTGCTCAACAGACCAAGAACTGATCAGAAGAGACGGGTCAGAGCACGGCGCTGCTGGGCTTTTTCGTTTTTTTTTTTTTCTTTCTTATTTTTTTACAGACACAGCTTCAGTTTGTATTTGTGATATCATAAATAACTGCCCTGATGTCAACGGTCGTTGGTGCACGTCATTGTTTTTGGGTTATGTATAGAATATAACACTTTATCTTGGAAAATTATAATCTCTAGTGATGGCGATAGTTGAGGGGCTCTGATGACAACACGTTGTAGTGTTTCTCACTTTATATTTCTTAAATTAATTTTTAAATTATTTTTAATTGTTCATTTATGTATCCTTTTTTATGCCCTAAATTTAGTCCTTTCCACTCTTCAGTAGTTGCCTTTCTATCACATACTTCCACCGCCAACCAGGGTTTCTGCCACCCGCCTCTTTACAAACTGTTCTATGTGGCCTAACACACTCAGAGGGAAAGCTCTATCCACCTTTTGTAAGAACAAGCTCACAGAGCCCATGGATTGGCTGCTGATCATTGTGAGTGACAGGAGGAGCGTATGCCATACCTCTCTACCATGAGGGCTCAGCCAATCAGCCGTTATGTACTCCTGGTAGCGGATGGCCTGGATTCAAACTTGCGATCTCCGTGTTGATAGTAACGTCCCAGTCCACTGCTCATAATTTCGCTTACCTTACAGCAGCGGTAAAGAAACAAAACATACTTTTCCTCATTCACTCATTTTTTGAACAGTTTACTCCTGTGTCAACTGACTCACAGTGTAAGGGGTTCACTATTCTGTTGTGTGGTCTCCATCTCTCTGACACACACACACACACACACACACACACACACACACACACACACACACACACACACACACACACACAAAAACCATTCACACTCATATCTATGGATGATTTGGAACAGCCAACTAGCCTAATGTGCATGTTTTTGGACTCTTGGGGAAACCCGTAGTTCCCAGAGGAAACCCATGTAAATATTGGGAGAAGCTGCAAGCAGCACACAGAAGCGCCCTCGCCAAGCTCGTGACTCGAATACTGGACCTTTTTGCTGTGATTCCCCAGCATAACATCCAATTCTTTTGTTGATCGTCTTGAAAGAAAATGTTGCCTCTGACACCAGAGACACCTCCCAATTACATTAATGCCTCTCACATAAACATCTTTACCTGGAAGATGTTGGAGAATTTACAGCTTGACCTCTTGACACTGGAGACTCGGAAAGGAAGAAGAAGGAAAATATTGTCATGCTTGATGGATAAACAATTACTTGTCCACATTTTTTTAAAGAGGTGTTTAATTAGGTCTTGATTACTTCATGCACCCACTCCACAAACCTCGCTGATTTAACTTGTTGCTATGGATACAATATGCGATGACGATGTTGATGATAATATATAAGTTTTGGAATCAGTATATTGATTGTAAACATGTGCACTTAGGCGGGGGCAGTGGTGGCCTAGTGGTATAGGGTGCTGGTTGGGTCCCACTCTCCACAAGGTTGTCAGTGCCCCCCCAGTGCAGCTAACTGGGTTATCAAAGGCCGGCCATGTCTCTCACTGTCTATGGTGTGAGGCATGTAAAAGAACCATTGCTGACTTTCGTAAAGAGTAGGCTGCAAAGCCATCGGCGTGTTTCCGCCCTGCGATGGCCTGGCGAGCTGTCCAGGGTGTACTCTGCCCTTGCCCGAAGTTGGCTGGGATGGGCACCAGCCTCCTTGCGACCCAAATTAGGATTAAGCGGTTACAGAAAATGATGATGAACATTTGCACTTATAGGATGTTAATTAACATCTTGTGACCAATCAGGATCCAGATTTTGGTGACATACGTTTATTTACCCGAGGACAATCCCAATCATGTTGAAATGTGTGTATGTGCAAAATAAACATGTAGTTATTTTCTAAAGCGCTTAATCCTAATTAGGGTCCCGGGGAGGCTGGTGCCATTGGACAGCTCTTTATTATTTTTTATTTTATTTGAAATGGTATAACGATGGGGCAGTGGTGGCCTGGTGGAAAAGGTGCCGGATTACAGTCATCCCTTGCCACTCGCGATTTGAGCATCGCGGTCTTGGTACATCGCGGTATTTTAATAAAAAATAAAATAAAATAAAAAATTCATAAAAAATTCAAAATTCGCGCTGAAACTCACATGTAAGCAAGTGGAAGGCAGGGACCCAAGCCAGGCTGCGTCCATTGTTTCCAAATGAGACTGAAGTGCCCCTCCTCCCCAGTTCAGGCAGGGACTGCCCACTCAACTCAATCTCGCAAGCTGATTGGCTTAGACGTGTGATGCTGTTGCCACCCACCCACTCGATTCAATCTCGCAAGCTGATTGGCTTAGACGCGTGACGCTGTTGCCTCGCACATTCCCGCGGGATTTTTTGTGATTTAGTGATCTTACTGTATAGTGTTTGTGAACGTCCTGCACCGTGGAGATTTGATTTGTCACCACGGAGAATTGTCAGAGGCGACTACAGTACTTAAAGTATTTATATATAAATTCTATTTAAATATTAATACATTACAGTATTTGCATATGCATATAACTGGGTAACGTTTAATATACACTTCTTGATATTGTATAGACGCGAAAACATATAGAAATGAAACCACATGGTAGAAATGGGGGGGGGTTCCTACTTCGTGGCTTTTCGAATATTGCGGCCAGGTCTGGTCTACATTATCTGCGATATTCAAGGGATGACTGTACTGATCCCAATTTCGAGTGTTCAAACCCCACATCAACATTTGTCACTGTGGTCCCCCCAGTGGATCTAACTGGGTTACCAAAGGCTGGCCATGTCTCTCACTGTCTATGGTGAGAAGCTGAAAAAGAACCATTTCTGACTTTTGTCAAGCGTATCTGCATAACCCGTCAGTGTTTCTCCCCTGAGTCGGATGAAATGGGTGCCAGCCTCCCCATGACCCTAGTTAGGATTAAACTGTTCAGAAAATGAATGGATGACTGATATAACGATAACAGATATCTATGCATGTTGTTATACTTACTGCTGATTTCTATTAATATGCAAAGTGCGTGTATATGTAGATGATTGTAGGTGTTGATATAGATGTAGATAAGGCGGCAGCGTTGACATTTCCAGCATTTCTCATTAGCATAAGTCACACGCGGGTTGGATAATTGCTGCGTGCAAAATAACTACCGCTCTCCTCGTTACCTTCAGGTCCGTGGTAACGAGGAGCAGAGGTGCAGTAGAAACACCACGCTGACTAAACTTCCTTTTTGTTCACCACCACAGCCTCATGCCTTTTTTCCCCCTTCTATCCTTAAAAAAAAAAAAAAGAGCGATGTGCAAGGGCCCGACTTTCAGTTGCAGGCAATTAGCTGCTTTCTCGCCCTGGCGTCCCCTGGGCTTCTGTTTATCATTCAACGTGAGAATCTCCTTGACGAAAACCAAGGTTATTTTTGTGTAGGCAGCCGGGGTTCTTGTTTTTTTTTTTTTTGTTTCCACAGACAAGGTGAAAAGGTTGATTCTTCCCTGAAGAAAACGGCAGGAAAGCTAAACGAGCAGCATGCACGCACGCCACACTGACGTCTTGCTCTCTCAATTACTCTCTCTCTCTCTCTCTCTCTCTCTCTCTCTCGTTTTATTTTCCTCCTCTTTCACTTTATTTTTCTTTGAGGAGGAAGTTTTGTGTTTGTCCGAAGAAAACAGGCTCGTCTGTGTTTCATGTCAAGATCAAGTTCTCAATGCTTTCATCCTCCCTCTCTCTCTGTGTCTCTCTTTCTTTTTCTCGCTATCTCATTAATCAGTGATGCTGATCTCATACTTTCTGGTCAGCCTACACACACAAACACTCGTATTGAATAGTTCACACAACGAGGCGGCCGTTTTACTTGTATTTGCAGTCTCTCCCTCTGTCTCTCCCTTTCTCCGTCTCTGTCTCTATTTTGATGTCTTTCTTCATTTCTCTCCGCCTCACTCACTTTCTTTGACTCTCCTTTGCTCTCTGTTGTTCTCTCTCTCTCTCTCTCTCTCTCTCATTCTCTCTCTCTCTCTCTCTCACTTTCTGTCTCTCACTCTTTTTATTTCTTTTGATGTCTGGCTTTCTCTCTGTCTCACTTCCAGTCTTTTTTCTGTCTTACTCACTTTCTCTGACTCTCTCTTTTGCTGTATCAATCATTGTCTTCTGCTTTCCTCCTCTGTGTGTCTCTTACACTTTCTATATCAGTCTTGTCTTTGTGGAGCGCTTCGACTTTTTGTTATGAGGCTCTTCGGTAGCGTCTCTCTCTCTCTCTCTCACTCTCTCTCTCTCTCCCTGGTGCCGTTTGTCCTCCCATCCCATTGCTTATGTGCTGGGCCTTTGCCACTCACACACTCACACATACACTCCAGAGTCCCCGCTGAGATAATGGAGCCCGAGCTGGAAATGCCAGTAGTTTGGCCTATTTGTTCGCCTGCTTATCGCTATATTTGCATCCCGAGCAGAAATAGTCAAGGATTGCAGGAACGGCAGGAACGCCGTCTCCTCCTGTGTGTGTGTGTGTGTGTGTGTGTGTGTGTGTGTGTGTGTGTGTGTGTGTGTGTGTATAAGAGAAAGAGGGAGTGAGAGAAAAGCAGAAAGAGTGCGGGAGGCAAAGAAATGAGATGAGATTTTTTTTCTGGTGCTTTTTAGATGAGCAGAATTTACTGCACTGAGACAGCTGTCTGCAGGACGTGCGGTATTTGACCCCCTCCTTTCCCTGTACTCCCTCAACTCATATATACACACACACACACACACACACAAGCATGCATACACGCACGCATGCACGCACTGGGAGCGATGCTCGAAGACACTCTGAGATTGTGCTTGTACAGCCCCCTCTTATTTATTGATCCAGCTGCATTTAAAATCTGGTCACTGCTCCCACAAAAGGCTTTTCGTTTTAGCTGCGCTGGCAGACACCGCCTCAGCCACCATCTTTCCCTCTCTTTCTCTCCCTCTCTTTTTTGCATTTTTAATTTTCTAGCAGACACAAAATGACCATCAAGAGAGCAAAGGACTTAGAAACCTTCGAGGTGTACACTATGTATATATAGTTTAGACACGTTTATCTCAAAAGAGATACATACATGATATACTTATGACGTAGGTTCACATCCAGTGTGGGATCTGAGTGAAATGAGATCTGTAAGCAAATATTATAGTGTATCATTTGTGTTGTTGTTTTTTTAGGTAACATGTGTGCCTCAAAAGGACTTCCTGCTTATTTGATTCTATCTTATTTGATTCTATCCTGGCTGTTGATTTTCCATGACGCATGTAAGGAGCAAAAGACTTCAGGTCATGTTTTTATAAATTTATCATCACTCACTCATTTGCCGAACTGCCTACTCCTTCCAGGGTCATGGGGAGGCTGGAGCCTGTCTTAGCCGACTCAGGGCGTATACCATGATGAGCTTGCCAGACCATTCAAGCTCAGTTCCTTGGAATACTGGGTGCAATTGCTCCGTCTGGATAGAACGCTAGAATTCCAAGCACACACCTATACTTACAACTCTCCAAAAATGTAACTACACCTCAAAGCGACTGTAATTGGTTAGCTTCCCAGTGTTATAGCTTCTCCCACACATTCCTGCATGCCCCTTTTATAAGACATCAGCTTTAACATGTGTAATGCCTGTACTTCATTATAACGACCGGTTCAATCCTGTATCAGTGTATTTTGAGCACTGAGTAATGCAACAATCGATTCATTCATTTGCTGTAATACTTAATCTTGTTATGGTCACCGGATACACCCTGAACAGCTCGCCAATCCATTACATGGCAACGCACTCACGCACAACCATTCACACTCATAATTAAGGGTGACTTCGAAGAACCAGTTAGTCTAACATGCATGTCTTTTGACTGCTGCAGGAAACTGGATTACCCGGGGGAAACCCCACACAGAAACACCCAAACTCAGGACTCGAACCCAGGACCTTCTTGATTTGAGGTGGACAACAACAATTTGACAATGTTTGAGACGCTTTCAGGAATCTATAATTTACCCACTTCCAAATATTCGCAGCAGTACAGTAAATGGATACGCAGGTTAATTAGTTTCCTTCCAATTTGCTGGCATTTGCATAACATTTTGCTTTTGGTGAAATCCTCTAATTTAAGGTTAACTTATGTTTTGATGCCAATCATTTATTAACCAGGTGACATTTTTTTAGTAAAAGATGAGCTCAAGTGATAAGCGCCAGCCTCTCTTTACTAAAGTAGCACTCTGTACGCATAAAAATAATGGTCACAATAGGGTGGCACTGTGGAACGCTAATTTGTGCATCGTCCTCACAGCAGGAAGGCCTGGGTTTGATTCCCAGACTTTCAAGTAGGTTCTATCTTCATGTGGGTTTCCTTCAAGTACTCCAGTTTCCTCCCACAGTCCAAAATCATGTATAGTAGGCTAATTGATGGTTCTAAATTGCCCCAGTGTGTGTGTGTGTGTGTGTGTGTGTGTGTGTGTTGGCCCTGCGGTGGTCTGGTGAGCTGTAAAGGGCACTAGTATCTCCATGACCCTAATTAGGATTAATTGGCCTAATAAATGAATGAATGAATAATACTACTAATAATTGAACATTCATTGTTCATTTTCTGTAACCACTTAATCCTAATTAGGGTCACAGGGAGGCTGGCACCCATCCCGGCCGATCTTGGCGAGGGCAGAGTACACCCTGGACAGCTCGCCAGGCCATTGCAGGGCAGAAACAGGTTGACGGCTATGCAGCTACTCTTGTCGAAAGTCAGCAATGGTTCTTTTACTTGAACCTCACACCATAGACTGTGAGAGACATGGCTGGCCATTGGTAACCCAGTTAGTGCACTGGGGGGACACACTGACAACCCGTGGAGAATGGGGCTTAAATAATTGAACGTGATATTTAATAATAAAAATAATTGCATATACAGGGACCCCTCGCTACTTTGCGATTCAATTCATGCGGCTTCAGTGCATTGTGGTTTAAAAAAAAAATAATAAAAAAATATTCGCCACAGTGAATGATTCGCACGTTTGATTTGGCATAGGTTTTTAGGTCGGATGCCCTTCCTGACAACCCTTTAGCAAGAGACAGAAACACGTTGACGGCTTTGCAGCTCCTCTTTACAAAAGTCAGCAATGGTTCTTTTACATGAACCTCTCACCATAGACAGTGACAGACATGGCCCGCCTTTGATAACCCAGTTAGGTGCACTGGGGGTTCAATCCTACTTCGCGGAAATCGGTGATCGTGGAGGGGTCTCGGTCCCCATTAACCATGGAAAGTGAGGTGTGTGTGTGTGTGTGTGTGTGTGTGTGTGTGTGTGTGTAACATGTTCAGCCATTCATTCATTTACTTTCTGAACTGCTTGATCCTGTTTAGGGTCATGGGGAGGCTGGCCCCTATCTCAGCTGACTGGGCGAGGACGGGGTACACCCTGGACAGCTTGCCAACTGTTCAACCACACATTACTAAACAAGAAGAACATATGTTTTAGAGAGGACAGAACTAACTTGAGGTAAAAACCCAAGCTCTAATAAGTGAGGAGTAAATGCATGTCCTGTGGATTAGTCCGTACTCGAACGAGGTCGATTTAGTGCTGCGCTATAAACAAAAGATGTCCAGATTGACAGGGTGGGATTAGGGGCCTGTAATCCAGGCTTGCTTCTGGAGGCCGCACACCCCGGATTAGGCCATGGCTTTCAGACATTGCGCCTGCGCGCGCGCGCACACACACACACACACACACACACACACACACACAGACAGACAGACAAGCATAAACACATACAACTGATTGTGTTATGAGTGACGTCTGAGAATTATTCAGCACTGCGGTTTAAGACTGCGGAACCGAAAAAAGCACAAAGCATGCCGTTTGTGTGTGTGTGTGTGTGTGTGTGTTATGTACACGGTTGAGTTCTTCTCTACTGCCTGAAGTGAAGATCTGTGCTCTGCTCTGCTTTTCAAAACTCAGTTGTAACGCTTCTCTCTCTTTTTCTTCTTACACTTGATAAACAGATATTCAGCTCTGAAACTCGTCTGTTATATGAGCGCAGTCGATGTATAAGATTCATGAGATAACAGAACAGCTTTTAAAAGGAAGTGTTCCAGGGCAAACTTTTTTTGTGGAACCCAAATCTAGTTTGTTGTCTGAGGTTGGATTCTTTTTATTTGTTTATTTTTTTTTTTTATAAACACCTCAGCATTCTGTTGTTCAGCTCTTCCATTAATAGCTTGTTGCAAACACTTGTTTGTGTTTATGTTTATTAATTAAAAGAAGGCAGCTGATCATGAAAGCAACGTTTTCAGACTTTTGCTCGGTTTTCTTTAAGTTTTTTTTATACAGATTAAAAAGAAGTCAACTTTGAAAACAGATTATTTAAAAATCAGAGTGTCGTGTTAAATCCAAAACACGTCTCCTTGGTTTGTATAAAGCTACAGGGTGAAGCTAATTAAACAAAACTTCAACTTATAGCTACAAATAAATTAGTAATGATGACACTAACAATCATATATAGCTAGTGAGGAATTTCACATCGCTGGATGAAAGTTAGGGTGGGACAGTGGTGGACTGGTTAGCACTGCCACCTCTCAGCAGGAAGGTCCTGGGTTTGAATCCCAGGCTTGATGAGGGTGTGTCTGAGTGGAGTTAACATGTTCTTCCCATCCTTGCTCCAGGTATTCAGGGTTCCTCCAACAGTTCACAGGCGTACACTTGAAATTTTCCCGAGGTGTGAGTGTGAATGGTTGTATGTGTGTGTGTTGCCATGTGAGGGATCAGCCAGCTGTTCACAGGGCACACACAACCCTAATAGGATTAAGTATTTAGGCAAATGAATGAATGAATAGATTATAATTATGTGTGTAATGTTGACATGTTGTGCTACTCAGCACTAGAAATACACGGATGCAGGATTCGACCAGTTGTTATAATGAACTACATCCACTATACAGGTTAGAATAGCAATTGATATCCTGTAGAGGGAGTATCAAATATCTGGGCAAAAATATAATGCTAGGAAGTTGACCAGTCACAGTCGCCGGGAGGTGTAGTTACATTTTGGGGAATTGTGCATGGAATTCTAGTGTACTATCCAGTCAGAGCAATTGTTGTTGGAACTTACTCCTGAGCCGAGATCACAGACTGGAGATGGACGTCTTACTGGACTCCATACGTCTCCATGTCTGAAAGCAGCGTTCGGTCTTGTTTAAAACATAGCCAGCGCGGTATTCCAAGGAACGTGTAGCGCTTATCCATAATTAAAGCCGTCACAGGAGGGAAGTGCTGGTGTAAGACGTGAAACCTGAGCCGCACAGACAGTAGGCTGCTCTCGGGTACTGTCGCTTGTTTGTGTGCGATCCGGTGTGCATGAAGATGGAAACATGCCGTGGTGTTGCAGGTTAGCATGGAGCAGGCTAATTTAAACATGCTGCGGGAGCAACAGACTTTCATGGAAATATGAAAGGGAGGAGGAGGAGGAGGAGGAGAGTGCATATCTTTCTATCTATCCATCCATGACATGACTCCACACCACCTCTCTTCTGCACTCAAACCTTACATGGAATAAAGATTGCTGAATGTGTTGCGCGGCTCTAACAGGAACACATCAGGACCTTAATTCTGTTAATAGAGAGAAAATCACAGCACTGCCATCCCTCTTCTCTTCCTTTCAAAGTAATAACACCGACCTTTAGTTTCTCAGCACTCTTCAAATTAGCAAACAAATTAGGTGTTTATTTTTCCATCCTTTTTTGCAATTGGTTGTTTTGTAAACCATCCTTGGGTTCGAGGAAATGATTATTAATCATTTGTATTCATGCGCTTTCCCAGGGTTACTTTCGAACATTTTTCAAACTCCTTGTTAATCATGGAGTCTAAGCTGAGATGTCATCGCTCTCGTTTCATTTTTAGATTTGTCCTCAACCATAGAGCTAAAAACATAGAAAAACAAGACACAATGAAGGCGTCACCATATCTCAATACGATTATTTCCGAGGAGTGAATGCTCCACCGTTGCACCTAGAGAGGCAGATGTTGTTGGATCTTGTTTATGTGAACCACAGTTCAGTTCATTACCGTCGTTTTCACACGTGTATACTTCTGTTTTCCCGGTTTGAGTCAGAGCGGAAATCAATACTTGGGTTTCGGTTGTTTAATTTGGTTTCAGAACACAAAAAAGCAAAGTTACAAAAAATAGAAAAAAACAGATTGAGGCTTATGTCAGGCTGAAAGTTTGTCTTTTGGTTCAGTATAACGTACTGTGCAGCGGGATAAAAGCATATGGTGGGTTTGATTCACTTCCTGTATTGATTATGAATCAAAGTGACACTCAACCATTGCATCACTTCTCTCGGACACCCTTGGCTTTCTCAATGCTTTATCAGATTCATAAAAAATCAAAGGTGAGAAATTGCTTCATTTGCTTTATTAAGCACTTAGCCCTTCCCCTAGCCCTCTCAAAACATCTGCCCAGAAGAGCTCCCCGTCCTTATCATATGCTATATTAGAACCTCTTAGCACAAAAATGTAATGGCTGAGCAACACCACAACTATCACACAGGTCCATGCATATGTACATACATGCAAGTGACAATCATCAGTACTCAAAGCAGGTAACAATGATTGGTTTGTTTGGTGAAATTATTTCAGACAAATAATTAAATACAGCACAACATTGATAAACCCGGCAATCATATCACTGTAGTGTCCATGTCTTGGGTCCAAGGACCACTGATTGACACCTTAAATTGAATAGGTACACGCAAGTCTTACAGTTCAGGAGGTTAACCATCACCAAGATACACAGTCCGAACTGCAACATATATTCCTAATCCCTACTGAACCTTTGATCGAAACTTTTCTGTTTCATCAAATGAGTCAAGGGTGAACATGTCTTCTGAACACTGTCGTAGCCGAGGTAGAGCAGGTGAAACCTGACATTCCTCTGATACGAGGCTTGCTTTACACCATTAAACAGAGCTCTCTTTTTGGTGAGTGCTGTGCTCACACTCTGATAGATCCTCGTAGTAGTACATTGATATTTGAGCTCATGATTCTGGGCCCAGTACGGTTCTTTATGTTGGAATGTGGAGAAACAGACCAGCAACATGCGGGGAGATGATCTCATGCCGAGTCTGGAAGTGAGGTCTGGTGGGCTCTCTCCGGTTCAGGCAGTGTAGAAAGAGCATCATGACCCATCATTTGCATTAATACCTCTGTTATTTATGGGATCTTTGCCATCTACGCTGCCTTCGGGGATGTTCAAGCTACGGAGATGAGATCTCGGTGAGCTATTCGCGAGGTCATCACGTCAATCCAGGAACAACTGGTTTTGGCGCGTTCTGATGGTGGACTTCACTACTGTTAGCCATTCAAAGTTATCACCTGCTACTGACACCATGGTAAGATGGTATGAAATGAGTTAATTGTTGCCTGTAGCAAATCCAAGGAAGCTTGTACTGGTCTAATGCCATCTCAAATCAGAAAAGAAACATCCTCCTTGAGTGAGGTTCTCTGTTTTGTGAATTCAACAGAGAGTTGGTCCATATCTACCCTTGCAGCTGCCGCTGGTGTTTCAGATGTTAAAGGAGGGCCTGACGGAGGGTTATTAGCTGCAAATGTCACAACCGAATGTTACCCTATCCCCAACCTTAATATACATGCATATAGTCTAGCCCCACCCCTTATACCCTATAGCCTTCTCTCATTCTGCAGCCTGTAGCTGGGCATACTAGGGAAGCGTGAAAACTGTTTTCGAGCCAAGAGAGCCGACAACTTCTTTAGCTAATGATGAGATGGTCAGGTGGGTAGTCTTCAGCAAGGTCGATCTCCAGTAACAGGGATGGGACAACTCGCCTATTCCCTAATACTGTGAGTAGAGAAATACGATTGACTTGGTTTGTTTCATATACTTCCTGTCTCTCATATTGGGTGCTGGAAAAGATTTTTTATTCTCGTTGATGCATAAAAAAAAATTTCCTATCCCTGAAGTCTTCGAAGCAGACATAATGTGTATTTTTTTAATCTATGCCCGCAGAATCAGTCAAACGTTTGTGAAAATGTAAACAGCATTCAACAAAACTCGCAACAAGGTATTTGCGTGACATTATAGAGGACTTGAGCTGTCAAACTCATCGGGTCGGGTTGTGATCTCCTGCTTCGCAGCATGTGGGCTTAAACCTCGGTTCATGTCCGATCACTGTACCTGCTGCTACTGTACTGTACTGACGCTAAGCCGCTTGATTTTCTTTCGGAATAACACTCCGATACTTTCAGCCATCATACACGGACCTGAAAAACCAACAGTCATCGATCACAGCTGCTTATGCAGGCGCGTGAAACCCCTGAGGACATTGTCGTCCCAGCGTTCCTTGTGTTTGTTTCGAGACTGTTCAGAACTTAAAAAACAAGGAGATTTTTTGCCATGGTAACTGGCAGGGTGATGGAGGCACGGATTGTCTTCATGACGGACAAAATGTGCAGTCCCACGTGTGTGTCTGTGTGTGTGTGTGTGCGTATGAGGCACGACAGCTGTGTAGGCAGCAGGGTTGACCTTCACACGGTGAAATCTCAAGGCCTGTTTGGTAACACGGAGCACTGCTACATCTCGATCCGCACCGACGAAGTGTATATGAGATCATGACACACTGATTAGAGCCTCAGATGACATGCACACTCACATTGATGGATGGATGGATGGATGATTGGGTAAAAGAAGAAAACCCTCAGACACATGCTGTTTTAGAATAGTAATCAACGATAGAGTTTTGTGATGAAGCTGAGTTGCAAGTTGCGAGGTTATTTTCTTGGGTGTTTCATTACCAGCCCATCATTCTGTGACCCGAATAAAAAAGATTACAGCGCTGGATAAAATGTATATAAAAGCAGCATGTAATATGCAGATCTCACAAACTCATATCTGTTCCCAATAGAAAAGAAAACAAAAGGCTGGAAGAGTAACTGGTACTTAAAAAACAAAAAAAAAAACAAAAAAAAAACAGGAGGAACATTTTGCTGCTAATTTAGTTAATTGGTAACAGATCAGTAACATGACTGGGTATAAAAAGAACATCTGGACAGAGGTTCAACAACCTTCAAAGAACGGCATCTACATATTGTAGAACATCATCTTCTTCAGCTTAATCTGGGGTTGGATTGTGGTGCAGTGACCTGAGCACTGAGGTCCAGACGTCCCTCTCCCCAGCCACTTCATCTAGCACTTACGGGGCTGAAGCATTTCAGACCAGCTGAGAAACATAGCCCCACCACCGTGATCTGGGTCGACCCCGGGGTCTCTTTCTGGTCGGATATGCCCGAAGCACCACGACAGGAAGGCCTTCGGGAGGCATTCTAACCGGATGCCCGGCCACCTCAACTGGCTCCTCTCAACGTGGAGGAGCAGCGTTTCTGCTCCGAGCACCAAACAGATGACTGAGCTTCTCACCTTATCGCTAAGGGAGAGTCCTGCCACATGGTGAAGGAAGCTAATTTCAGCTGCTTATATCCGCGATCTTGTTCTTTTAACCATTACCTCATGCTCGTGACCATAGGTGAGTGATGGAACGTAGATCGACTGGTAAATTGAGCTTTGCCTTGTGGCTCAGATCCCGCGTCACCAAGATGGACTGTTACAAGCTCCGCTTTACAGCAGGGACTGCAGTGATCTGCCTGTCGATCCATCCTTCCCTCACTCATGAACAAGACCCCTAGATACCTGAACTCCTCCACTTGGGGCAGGACCTCATTCTAGACCCGGAGGGTGCATTCTACCCTTTTCTGGCTGAGAGCCATAGCCTCACACTTGGAGGTATTGATTCTTATCCTGCTTTGTGTAACAATTTCCGGATAATGTTCTTTGACGTAAAGATTGTGTACACATTGAACATCCATTGTACAGGACATTGTATCATCAAAATTGTTCTTGAATCTGGAGAAACCTCTGCATGTACGGCGCAAGTAGGAAAATCGGGATTCCGCTGCAAAACTGCAAAAAAAAAAAAGCATGAGTCTGTCATGGCAATCACTGAATAAGCTCAGGACCACTTCCAGGAATCACTTAGAACTGAAGGTTTTCTTTCTTTTCTTTTTTCCTTTCTTTCAGTCCCTCCTTCCTCTCTTTTAACTACCAACCCTCCTGCATTAAAAACAGGTACAAGTCTGTCATGGCAGTCACTATATGACAGGGGTCGGGAACCTATGGCTCTTTTGATGACCGCATCTAGCTCTCAGATAAATCAGGTGGCCTTTCTTAACAGAATAACTAATACATAATTTCGCTGTCCTTTAAATCAAAATACTGGAAAAAAGCCATCGAATAAAACAAAAACATAAATAAATCTCACGCATTTCAATCTATACATCTATTATCAATGCCACTTGTCACTGTGGTGCGCAGCAGAGAGCCAATCCTTTCTGTACTCCAGTGTGTGGACGGGGCTGATACCTTGAAACTCTAATTTTATTGGTTTATATGCAACAGCCTGCTCGAGTTGTTTTTGGGTAAAGATGTAAATTTCCCTCGTTGTGATCAGCTCATGTGCAAGAAGCCAAGCAGCGCTGGCAAGCAAAACACAAATGGACAGACATGAAAACAACTTCAACCCGCAGACCAACTGATTGCCTTGGGACGTGCTTCCTGTCACATAAACACTGCAACGTGTGAGTCCTGTCATATTGACCATGTTTGGCTCCACATGTGCACGTGAGCAGTCTTTCTCACACCTGAAAAGCATCACGACCAACCTGCGGTCACATGTAATATAGATGGAAGCTTAAACGCCTGCATGAAGCTGAACCTCAGCACGTATCAACCAGACTATAAAGCCATCAGCAACACCATGCAGCACCAGAAGTCGCATTAATAGTAAGAAGTATTTTTCTTATTAATAAATAACTTTGTTATAACAAGGTTGTTTAAAATAAATTCAGTCTTATTATCCTCTAAAATTGTTGATCTCCGTATAAAAAATATATTTGGCTCTCAGAGGATTAGATTCACAATTTTTTGGGTTTTTTTTTTGGCTCTCTTAGTCAAAAAAGTTCCCGACCCCTGCTATATGAGCTAAGGAGCACTTCCAGGAATCACTAGGAACTGGAGGGTTTCTTTCTTTCTTCCTCCTTTTCTTCAACTCCCAACCATCCCGCTACAACAGTTCTTCCCATTACATAAAAATGTAAACCCCCAGAAACCTTACAGCCCTACCTCTGACACTGGAGACTCCTTCCATAAATCATCCCGAAATCTTCACCACATCACCGACATGTCTAATCCGGTAATGTAGAGCGTCCACAGTATGAGTCCCTGTGAAGGAGCTGTTACTATAGAAACGGTGCATAGTAGCATTAATATCTGTCAGAGCTGCTGCGTGGAAAAAATAAATCAGTGCCTTCTGACCAATCCGAACGCATTGGGATTGGGGATGATGTTGAAAAACGCGTAGGTTTTCCTGTAATTGAAAGGATATTTCGCTGAGTATGATTGAAGTGTGTGTGTGTGTGTGTGTGTGTGTGTGTGTGTGTGTGTGTGTGTGTGTCACTCCCAGGCCCACTTTTCCAGACTTGTTCCCTCAGCCGGAAAACCTTAAGTGAGTCCTTCATTATCTAGTTTATTTGTTTGCTGTGATGTGTTTCACATTTGGGCTTGTGCGTGAAACGCGCTCCAGATGTTGCGCAGAGGCAGGCGGCTTGGCCGTGCCGCTGTTTATGATTTTTGTTTAAAGAGAGGAAAAAAGATGTTCAAATGGCTCTCACATGTGGAGTCATCATCGTGGCTTGTCTTTCTTTCAATCTCTTTCTTTCTCACTCTTTTCTCATGCTTTCTCTTTCCTACATGCATCTGGTGTTCATTTCCACAAAACTTCAAAGGTGAAAAGAAGTTGGGGGGGGGGGTGAAGACACGGAAATGAGTGGAATATTAATCCGGGTGTGTCGTCCGAGCTCGGGGTGCTGCCTCAACGGCTACACACGCAGAGAAGAATTGCCGCCATGGTACCATGTTCATCCTTCATTCAGCCGAGGACAGAGAGAGAGAGAGCGAGAGAGAGAGTGTGTGTGTGTGTGTGTTAGGGTGAGGAGGGTGTTAGGGAGAACAAGAGAAGACGAAAGGGGGAGACGCGCGTGTGTGTGTGTGTGTGTGTGTGGCTTCTCTCCTGTTAGCGTGTGAGTGATGAGCCGCAGAGCAGGCGGCTGAGGCCGGAGCTGCTCTCAGATGGGGCTAATTATCTGGTGGCCATTTTAGAGGAAGTGTTTACAGAGATGAGAAATGGCTGGATCCTCTTTTAAGGCCTCCTTTTCTCTTCTCACACACACACACACACACACACACACACACTCACTCACTCACTCACCCTCTGTCCTGTGGCCACCAACTCCTAATAACGAAACGATGAAAGAACACAATTATAGGTCTAAGAATCAACAATGAGAAATCAAAACAAACTGAGTATGTGTCTATATCACAAACAAGAAACCGACAGAAAGAGAGGAAGGAGAAGGACTACAGGCCTCAAGAAACACTTGAGAGAGAGAGAGAGAGAGAGAGAGAGAGGAAGTGGAGGAGCGGCAGGGTTTGTATGGTGAAATAATCTGGAGAGAAGATGAATCACCGCTGTTTGGGGTTCGGTTTCCTGCCCCGGGACGCTTGAATTGTCGGGACTTGCCTGTTTTTCTCTAAAGGCTTTAGTAAGATGGCTGCCTGGAGCTTCCCTGAAGAACGGCCCGACTCGTGCATGTGAACATGCCACTCACGGGTACGAGTTCCGCCCTTTTGCCAACAGCACCATCTTTTCATCTAGATTTCCTTCCCTTGAGCTACAGAAATAAGAAATGTAACGTTCTGTCCCATCGGGTCATTTTTTTTCCTGACGGGAAAGAAACAGTGAACTGCTCTAACTTGGAGAAGAAGAAGGCGTCAGGTGCTGTAATCAACACTGCGTGTGTACATTCAGCACGCATAGGATGATCGGCATGACTGATGCGCCTGCCATTATCTCTGCATCAGAGCTGTCATTACGGCCGACGCTGCTCTCATCTTCTCAGCAACATCAGCGCCGATGATGCTGTGGTTGTCCACGGGTGTCCATTTCACATTTGCAGTCCTCTCCAAGTATACTTTCTATAACCTTTCATTCTGTGTAGCATACCATATTCAACATAATAAGTACTCTGCTCCAATAAGCAAACCCCCCCCCCCAGTGTTTTTGATCTTATGTCTAATAACTGCCCATGTGTACTGGGTGCAAAATGGTAGATCAAACTTACAAATTTTATTCGATCAGTCTCTGTAACAGTAAAATAAGGTGTTCACTGCCTGTAAAAGTGAGTTTACACGGTATTTCAAGACTCCTGCCATTGGGGAATGTCTATAATGTTCATCAGTAACAACACATTTGATCGTTCGGCCATGCTTTAAAAAACAGGAAAATATTTTGCTGTGTTCTCTTGGTAAATGTCCAACAAGATGAACCATTAGAAACTGCTACAGCAAAACTATGGGATGCTCTGAATGAATGGAGCAATGAGCCAGATATGGACCTATCAGAAAGTGATGAGTATTTTTCACACGATTCTCCTGCTCGCTAACTTCATACATTTAAAGACGTTCCTGGCCATGTGATTTTCAATTTGACACATGCTAAAGTTGACATTCATGTTGATTGGCTCGATTTTAATTATGCTGTTTTCTGTTAGTTTCAGCTTTCATGTAAGTAGTTTGGTTGATACCACAAAATGAATAACACAAGTACCAGTAAAACTCTTTTATTGTTCTGTTATTATTCATGTTTTTCACCCCAATGGTAATAAGCACTTACAGTTCCACTCTGCTGGTAATCATTTTAATAAGCGCCCACCAACTACAATTTTTAAAGCTTCCTGGGCACTTATCACGTCGAATATGGTATATTAGATACTGAGATGTATGACATAGATGTAACGTGTGGTTGGTTTTTTCGTCACAGTTTGACCACGATACCCGACCAGACATGTTTTACAAAAATGAAATCATTTCTTCCATCTTCAGGGCTTTTTCATATTTAACCACTTTAATTTCTCTCATGTATGGGGGGAAAAAAGTGTTCATTATGTAATTAGCTGTAGTTGGAATCAGGAGGTGAAGTTCGATATCTTCATAAAGATTATCCACATGAAATGCACGCTTCATTCCAAAAATGATTGCAGTTATTTCCCTCTGTAGTCCATTAATATTACAAAACCAAGTGAACGTGAGTTTCCTTCCAGTTCCTGAAGCTGCATGCTGTATAATCCGTCCTACACCATTTAAAAACGAACAAGCAAACAATCTGGGGGCATCTTCCTCATCTGTCACTTCACCTTCCTCTTACATGTCTCTATCTTTCTCTTCCGTCTCCTGATCTTCCTCTTCCGTATCTTCCTCTTCCTCACATGTCTTAATTTTCCTCTTGCATCTCGTGATCTTCCTCTTAAACCTCCTTGTATTCCTCATACATCCTCTAATTATTTCACAAACACAAAGCTAGAGCCCATCAGCAGCAAGCAGTGGTTTTTAGCTCCTCCTCCCCTAGCCTGTGTTCCACAGTTCCTGCTCTCTGATGGTTAAAAAAAAAATTCCATCACTTTATTTGTAATTAAAAGAGGAACTGAGTCAGAGTGTGTGCTCTCTGTTTTGTTTGTGGTTTTTCTGTTTTTGGTGTGTATCATGGTTTTATTCTTGTGGGCTTTTTCTTTCATGGAGTGTGTGTGTGTGTGTGTGTGTTTCTGTGGTCCACGCTGATTGGAAAATGTGTCTGTTCTGTGATACACAGTCTTGTTTCCATAACCTCAGGGGATAATACTAAAGTTGACATTAATTTTATGGAAATTAGCTCTAAAAATAATCAGTACTTGCCAAACCCCAACCACTTACCTGAACCCCAACCAATTACCCAAAGCCCAATCACTTACCTTAACCCAACCACTTACCCGAACCCCAACCACTTACCCGAACCCCAACCACCTTACCTTAACCCCAAACTCCTTACCTTAACCAAACCACTTACTTGAACCCCAAATCCCTTACCGTTACCCCAAACCCCTTACCTTGAACCCCAAACCCCTTACCTTGACGCCAACCACTTACCTCGACCCCAACCACTTACCTTAACCCAGTGCTTCTCGATTATTTTCTGTGATTTCCCCTAAATGAAAAAACCCCAAAACATTTCACGTCCTCCACTGCCTTGCAGGTGACTATAAATAGTATTATTTGTCTATAAAATTGTTATTAGTACACCTCGGCATCTTTTTCTTCTTCTTCTTTTCCTTTTGGCTGTTCCCTTCAGGGGTCGCCACAGCGAATCATCTGCCTCCATCTCACCCTGTCCTCTGCATCTTCTACTCTTACACCAACTACCTTCATGTCCTCCTTCACCACATCCATAAATCTCCTCTTTGGTCTTCCTCTAGGCCGTCTGCCTGGTAGTTCCAACTTCAGCATCCTACTGCCAATATATTCACTATCCCTCCTCTGTACATGTCCAAACCATCTCAATCTAGCCTCTCTGGCTTTGTCTCCAAAACGTCTTACATGTGCTGTCCCTCTGATGTGCTCATTCCTGATCCTATCCATCCTCGTTACTCCCAAAGAGAACCTCAACATTTTCATCTCTGCTACCTCCAACTCTGCCTCCTATCTTTTCCTCAGTGCCACTGTTTCTAAACCATACAACATCGCTGGCCTCAACACCGTCTTGTACACTTTTCCTTTCCTTCTGGCTGATACCTTCCTATCACACATCACACCGGACACTTTTCTCCAATCAATTTCCACCAGCACCCTGTTGGTTAACAGCACCGATGGTGGTCGTTGTTAACCTGGGCCTCGAACGAGCCGATATGAAATTCGTTTTGATCATTCGCATGTTTTTCTTGGCACAAGTTTTACGCTGGATGCCTTTTCTGTCGCAACCTTCTGCATTTATCCTTGCTTGGGTAAGGAGGAACACTGATTTGCTGCATTACATTTCTCCATAACATTTATTATCTTTAGTAACATTAAAAACAAAAAAAGAAAGAAATATAGTTCAACTTAAAAACTTCATTAACACAGTTTCTTAGTCTGTAATAGAAAAGATTTAAAGTGCTCCAATGTTCCTGAAATAAAAAATTCATCCTTATTTAAACTCATTCAACTTATTTATGTCTTAATATCTCCGTCTCTCTCCACCTTTCTCTTCGTTCCTGTTAGAAATTTTTCCATGTTGTTTCTTGAGGGGTTGTTTGCTGCACTTCATATCGTTTGCTCATGTGAAAAATGTCTATACCGTAGTGCGACAATGAGAGCGCCACTGCCAGTGATGTGCAATTTGATGAGTTGATTTGCAATTACACTTAATTCTGGGATAGTATTCCAAAAAAGCATGTTCCCCAGGGTCATACGTGCTCCCAAGGCATCATACCGCGAACCCCCCAACTGTTTGAGAAGCACCGCTTTAACCCTAACCACTAACCTTAACCCCTAACCTTAATCCAACCCCCTCACCTTAACCCAAACCACTTACTTTAACCCCAATCCATTACCTTAACCCCAACCACTAACCTTAACCCCAACCATTAACCTTAATCCTATCTCCTTACCTTAACCCAAACCACTTACTTTAACCCTAATCCATTACCTTAACCCCAACCGGTTACCTAACCCCAACCACTAACCTTAACCTCAACCCCCTTATCTTAACCCAAACCACTTACCTTAACCCTAGTCCCTTAGCTGAACCCCAACCAGTTACCTGACCCCAACCACTTATCTGGATCCTAACCCCTTACCTTTATCTTGACCTCAACCCCTTCTCTTGACCCTAACCTTAACTCTAAACCTATCTCTTTACCTTAACCTTAATCTCTTACCCTAACTGTAACCCATGACTTTAACTCAAATCCAAAGCCTTATGAGTCATGACATTTTTCCATCTTTTGGTGAATTTCCATCCCTTTTATCAACTCTGTCAATATCTGATTTTTAAAAATATTTTTTTAACACTGTCGTATATACAACTTGTATTGTTACGACATCCAGCACCAATTTATGGTAATTTTACAACTTGCATCATCAATCGTTTCCATAACAAGCATGATACCTGCACTAATGCACCTTGCATAATGATGATTTCCGAAGTGTATGAAACGTTTCTCATTTATATTGAGATGTTTTTTAACATGTGCTTTGAACGTTTTCACAGTGTTGATGTATAGAAAGTACAAAATAGATCAATCAAAATGCCTTATCTATCTGTTGGGTCATTGATGGGTTTGTGATAAAATGAATGAAGATGAATCGGTCTAACTGGGGATGGCTTGACAAGACCGTTTCTGTGTCGATACGTACACATGGGAGAAAATGTGAGCACGAGTTTGTCGATGTTCCTGAAGAAACGTGACAGAGAAGGAAAAGTGTATTGCAGTTGGTGTACAGCTACGATCAACTACGTAGCCAGGGGTTGGAAATCCGTGCAGAAACACGCTCACAGTACAAAGCACAGAAAACAGCTGACAACCAGTTAATTTAAGACTCTTAGCATTAAATAGATCGAGCGTAGACTCGATTAGTGTCGGCAATTTTCTTAGAAAACGAATGAATGAGTTTTAAACATGTAATAAGAATTCTTTCTTTGCACAGTGAAGTTTTATTTAAATATGAAGTTATCAGAAAGTTGTGATGCTATATACTGAACATTTTATTCAGATTTTTCATTAAAGCTTTGAAGTTGAAGTAAACTGAAGTTGCCATTTATTGATTGTTGTACATATCCATATGTTCTACTAGTAGTTGTAGTAGACCTATCACAGCCAACAAAATAACAGGTGAAGTAACATTGTTTCAGCCAGTAAATATAATCAGTCTATAATCCCTCAGAATGCAGCATTTTACAAGTAAAATAAAAAAAAAATATATAGGGGGCACCCCCACATTCTGTCCAGATGGACCTAGATATTTTTCAGTCTTTCTTTTCCCCTTTTTTGTCAAACCCTGACCTCAACCCTAAACCTTTACCTTAACCGCCACCCAGTTTTCTGTGTGTGTTACGGTCTTGAGAAAACTGGAGAGGGCCTTACCTTAACCCTTTACCTTAACCTATCAGTCTCTCTCTCTCCCTCTCTGGTTGTGTGCATGTGTGTGATGTTAAGGTCGTGAGAAAACCGGAGAGGGCCTTACCTCAACCCTAACCTCTAACTCTCTAACTTTAACACTTTACCTTAACCCTTTACCTTAACCCCCCCCCCCCCCCCCCCCCGCTCTGTGTGTGTCTGTGTCTGTGTCTGTGTCAAGGCCATGAGAAAACCTAAGAAAACCTTAACCCTGACCCCTAACACTATAACCCTTTACCTTAACCTATCAGTTACTCTCTTTCTCCCCCCCCCCTTTGTCTGTCTCTCTGTCTCTGCCTCTCTCTTTCTCTCTCTCTCTCTCTCTCTCTCTCTCTGTGGTTGTGTGTGTGTGTGATGTTAAGGCCATGAGAAAATTGGAGAAGACCTTACCTTAACCCTAACCCTATAACCTTAACCCTTTACCTTAACCTATCAGAGTCTCTCTCCCTCTCCCCCCCCCCTCTCTCTCTCTCTCTGGTTGTGTGTGTATATGTTAAGGCCGTGAGAAAACTGGAGAGGGCTGGTTCTCTCAGCGTGTGCACAGGGAAAAATCATCCCACACACCCGGAGACTTAAAGGCTGACTATAATTCCAACAGGTTTAACAGGAAAAAAATGGTACAGTGTGTGTATGTGTGTGTGAGAGAGAGAGAGAGAGAGAGAAAGAGAGGGGGAATGTGTTTTTTTAGCCCCACATGTGTGGGCATGTGGATGTGTGTTTGTGTGTGTGTGTGTGTGTGTGTGTGTGTGTGTCTGTGTGTGTGTGTGTGTGTGTGTGTGTGTGTGTGTGTGTGTAGCCCATGCCAGCCATAAGGTCTGGGTGCAAACATCATGGTTTTTCACGGTTTGACCACAAAGGAGAAACTTGTTTTTCCCAGATTGCTCCACTCGCTCCCTCCAGGCGAAAGGCCTCTCTGTAGTTTAACTGCTCGCTTTTGTCCCAGGCACGTTGGGTCATGTGATCATCCAACATGAGAAAAACTAAAAATCTCTGCCTCTTTTTCTCTTTCTCTCTCTATCACTTTCTCTCTCTTTCTCTCAGGTGGAAGAGCAGTGATGTTACAGAGCTGAGGACACTCCCACACAGTAAGTTCCAGAAAAATGAATTTCAAGATTATAATACTTATTTATTTAGTTGTAAATTTTTTGAGGTGTTTTGCTGTTTTTCTTGCTTGTGTTCCTTTGAGTTTGTGAAAAAAGAAAAGAAATGATGATAAACAGTGAATTAAAGCAGAAACATGATTAACTTGTGCCCTCACAAGTGACTGTTCAGACAGGATTAGGTTTCTGTGTGTGTGTGTGTGTGTGTGTGTGTGTGTGTGTGTGTGTGGGGGGGGTTAATGTCTGTTTGTAAAAGATGTGACTGTGGGCATGTTTTTATGATGTAAACACACACACTCATAGGTTTATTATTATTTGTAGGTCACATGACCAAAACAAAAGAGGCGTGTCCTGACTATGAAAAATAATTATTTTCTTGGCGAAGGCATCAAGCAAGATCCTTTTTGAAGGAAGGAGCAATAATCATAAAACTTTTTTCTTCTGAAATTATGATGTAATCGTTATGGGTCGGCACGGTGGCACAGTGGTTAGCACGTCTGCCTCACAACAAGGTGATACAAGATTCAGGTCCTGGTCTCAGCTCGGGTGTTTCTGTGTAGAGTTTGTATGGTTTATTTGTGCTTGCCTTGCTGTGATTTCCTCCGGGCACGCCGGTTTTCTCCCGCAGCGCAAAACATGCACAGTAGGTTGTCCAAATCAGCCCTAGGTGTGAGTGTGGGTATGAATGGTTGTATGAGTGTTATCCCTGCGATGGCCTGGCGAGCTGTCCAAGGTGTATCTCACCCCGAGCCTGTGAGATGGGTGCCAGCCTCCCCTTGACCATAATTAGGATTAAGTGATTCGGAAATGAATGAATGAATGAATGAATGAATGAGTCCAAAAACATGCGCAGGAGGCTGATTGTGGTTCCAAGTCACCACTAGGGTGTGAGTCAGAGTGTGAATGGTTGTGTGTGTGTGTTTGCCCTGTAGTGGTCTCAGGGTGTACCCCACCTTTGCCAGAGATGGCTGAGATGGACATCAGCCTCCCCATGCCCATAATTAGAATTAAGAATTTTATAAAATGAACAAAAGAATGAAATTATCAGCACCAGTGTAAAAGAACCGTTGTAACCCCGTTAAGATAAATAAATAAACAAACAAACAAACGAATAAATGAGTAAATTAATGAAGTCTAGTCAGAAGTGAGTGATTTGTGATGGTGTTAAGGGTATTTAATAAAAAACCCAGCATTTAAAATTTTTGGATTTTTTTTTTTTTAATTTCTCACAAACACGTTTCTGTAATCTGGCAACGAATCATGCGGCAGAAGGCGAGGAGCGTGCTGTTCCCCAGGCCGCAGCGTCGCCGCTCCGCTTCATTGTCCCGGTCCCTGGAGGATGCAGAAAGTGACAGAAACACAAGGACAGTTCTTTTCTCTTCCTTTCTTTTCTTTGATTTTTCTTTTTCCTCTTCTTCTTTCTTATTCAGTCTCTAATAGCATGATGATTTTCTGATGAAATGCGATTGTGCATCCTTGGGTGTGATCGCCATGAATTTTTTTTTTCCCCCTGCTGAGGTCTTTTGTGCTATTTGTGAGGAACTGAGACGTGTCACGCCCGCTTCTGTCCACCTCGGCCACCGTACCCCAATCAATAATGGTAATGGAGGCATCGATTTCTTTAGAGAATGGTAGGAAAGAGCAAGGCATCATCACCGAGCAGCATGCTGTCCTTTCTCTTTGCCTTTTTCACCCTCACCATCGCGCTCTTGCACTCGATAAAAAAAGAAAAAAGAGAGAGCTGGAGTATTAAACATTTCAAATCAACATGTCCTGATTTGACAGCTTTAGCAGGGTGGGGGGGTCACTCGAAGTGTATGCTTGGCCAGTTTTCTGATTCTCATGGAAAAAAAAACCTTACACAGAAAGGACTCGGGGTGGGGGGTGGGGTGGGGTGGGGGGTCGATGAGACACCCAGAGGGAGGTCCGAGAGTTGAAGCAGGAGAGTCATAGTTGATCTCTGCGGAGCGGCGTGTTCCTCAGCAGATGCAGCGTTCCCTCAGGACTCGGAGGAATGGAGAAAACAGCCAGAGCCACACCGTCATTTGGTTTTTTTTTTTGTTTGTTTTTTACTTTGTCCTTCCCTCATTTCAGTTTCTTAAAATATCCTGTCCTGTCTGAGGCCGGCACTTTCCCAGATTTAAACGCCAGAGACAGAAAATATGTTCACACTGCAACCCCCCAAAACAAATCAATCTTCCTTTCCTCTTCAGTGTCTCAATATTTCAGTCTTTAATCTTTTCCTTTCTCTCTCTTCTCATTTTCTATATTAATTAATTAATGAATAAATCACTCTCTAAACAAGCTTCTGATCTTTCTAAACGCCTTAAGCCTGCTGCAGCCACAATTTTATGAATATTCAAATGAGCACCGCACCCACTTCTCCTTTCTTTTGCACTGCGTTTCCGTCAAGAAAATGTTAACAGTTATTCTAGGATCAGCAGGTTTTTACTCAAAACCCGAGTGGTTTTACCATCAGTGCTGGGACATGGGTCGTATCGTTTTCCCACCCTAAAGTCACACGCTCCGCAATGTTTCATTCCTCTCATCCCGCTGCAGTTTATTTCTATTCCCATGTGAGGAAAGAAAAATTTACAAAAAGTTCTGCCATGCTTTAAGTCACTCGCACACGAGCGTGTGTAACCATGCATACTTCCTCCCAGGTTACCCATTAGGGCTTCAGGGGGTGGACGGACGATGAAGCTCCACCCACCACAGCCTTGAAAATAGATGTGGTGAAGGAGCAGGAAATGAGGAAGTGGAGTGTCGCAAAAAAAAGAAAGAAAAAATTCAAGGAGGATGGCTAAAAGAACAGATGTGGGAAGTGCTGCTCTCTCTTTTTCAAGGACAGCTTTGTGTGTGTGTGTGTGTGTGTGTGTGTGTGTGTGTGTGTGTGTGTGTGTGTGTGTGTGTGTGTTTCCTGCTGAGGAGATTTGGAGCAAGAATGATGGAACTGGAGCCTGGTTTTACTGCTGATGCTGTGCAGGATGTGCATGTGTGTGTGTGTGTGTGTGTGTGTGTGTGTGTGTGTGTGTGTGTGTGTGTGTGTGTGTGTCTGTCTGTTGGGGTGGATAGAGTGTGCTCATGTGTGTATTTATATTCTTTGAGGCAAAACACACACACAGGTTGTTTGAGACGTGTAATGGATGCCTGTGTGTGTGTGTGTGTGTGTGTGTGAGTGTGCGAGAGAGATGGGTAATGGACGCTTGCCTGAGCTGAGTCTGGATGTCCAGATCCCCAGTGAGAGTCATTACCTCAGCACAAAAGGGAAGAAAGAGAGAGAGATGAAGTGCGGGTGAGAGACAGTGAGAAAGATGAAAAACTAGAGACCGAGCTGGGAAATGAGCGAGGGAGAGACAAAAAGGGGGAAAGAGAGGGAACGGCATGCAAAGACAGATGCAGAGAAATGACGGGGATAAAGAGAGATGAGGAGAGGAAGATGGAGAAAGAAAAGTGAGTATATGAAAGGACAGAAAATGAGATGAGAGAGAGATGAAGGGGCAAAGATGGAAAGATGGAGAGAGTTGAAGAAGAGAAAGAAACAGGTTACAAGGAAAAGATGGAGAAATTTGAGTATAGAAAAAGGCAGAGAAAGTGACGAGAGACGAGAATAAAGAGGGGGCAGGAAGCAGAAAGATGGAGAGAAATATGGAAACTAGTGGTGAGAGAGACAGAGAGAAAGAGAGAGAAATGGAGGGGAGGCTGAAAGGAAGGGCAGTGAGAGATAGAGGTAGATGGAAAGAGAGATAGAGAAAGGCCAAGAGGCATGGAGTTTAAAAAAGCGATGGAAAAGAACAAAAAAGAAAGACAAGGCAGGGGAAAGTAGAAAGAAAGGTGTGTGTGTGTGTGTGTGTGTGGAGAGAGAGAGAGAGAGAGAGAGAGAGAGAGAGAGTGGAAAATGAGACGGAGGTGGAGCGGGATGGGGTGTAAATGGAGAGATGGAAACAAAGCTAGAGAGGGAGAGAGAGAGAGATGAAAACAATGAAATGAGAGAAAGAGAAGAGATGGAAGAAAGAGATGAGAGAGAGCGATGGGCGATGGAACAGGATGGAAAGAGAGATAGAACAGACAGCGATGGGGTGGAAAGGAGAGATGGAACACGAGTGAAAGAGAGCGATGGAGGAAAGGAGGTGACTCCCCCTACCTCCCCGTTTCACACTCCATCATCTCTCGCCCTGTTTCTCTCCGTTTCTTGAAAACAGCATTTTGTCATACATCTTTCTCTTTTTTCTCCTTATGAATATTAATGAGGAGGTGGAGCTTGGCTGTGAACCCTGCTGACCCTCAGCAGTGGGTCTTGAAGTGTTTTATTCCTCTTACACCACAGCAGCCGTGCATCATTACCGTATATGCATACATTATTCATCATTACCATATATGTATATATTTAAATGAAGGACATATCGTTTTTATCCATTTGTTGTTGCATTTCATGTAGGATCCAGTTCTCAGTAGTGACTGGAATAAGAGGAGGATAGATATTCCTTTCATCTCTCCACTTGTGGGACGCTTCCCCCTCTCACTCTCTCTGTCTCTCTCTCTGACTGGAATCTCTGTGTGAAGAGCCGGATGCTGAAGATAGAGGTTGCTGTGTGTTCTCTTTCAGTGCGAAGGACAGTGTGGCTCTGGATGTGGTTGTGCGTGTGTATGTACGACTGAAAACTTCACGTGACATTAAATAATCAGTTACTCTCTTTTGCCGAACCACTTCCTCTTTCTAGGGTCATGGGGAGGCTGGAGCCTATCTCAGCTGACCCTGAGCGAAGGTGGAGTAAATAGATCATCACAGGCCAACACACACAACCATCCACACTCCCGCTCACACCTAGGTACAATTTGGAACAGCCATTAAGGTTAATGTGCATGTCTTTTGGACTGATGGAGGAAACCGGAGTCCCCAGAGGAAACTCTTGCAAGCACGGTTTAGATCGTGCAAACTCCACTCAGAAACAACCTTGCCAAGCGGACTCGAACCCAGAACCTTTTTGCTGTGAGGTGGATGTGCTGACTTCTACACCACGACTAAATACATAGAAACATATACAAATACCAAAATAAGTCTCGCCCACCACCACCACCTTGAAAATCAAACAATTAAAGTTGATTTATTTCCATGTAGTGATATCGATCAAATTAATAAAACATTAAATAAAGTAATATTTTTATTTATTCATTTTTTGTCATGTGTGTGTGTGTGTGTGTGTGTGTGTGTGTGTGTGTGTGTGTGTGTGTGTGAACAATGATGTCATAGACGTATGAGATCATGGCATCTTTTGGGTGATCCTCTGATGTATGGGGCGTCGGCGGACATCTGGAATGAAAATAATCCTGTTTCTGACTGGTTTTAAAGTAAAGCCTGAGCTCGTTCTGGACGAGTGGCGGAGTTGATGTGGAATAGAATGCAAGAATCGACTCGGAGACTGAGTTTCCCAAGAGAGTCGCATCACACACAAGACGGCATGAGAGAGCGAGAAAGGAAGAGAGAGAAACATTCAGAAGGTCACTAGCAGCGGGTGGCCGTCGCAGCTCTTAGCCTTGTTCCTATGGAGATCTATCCTATAATACTCTGTATTATTAATCTCTGTTTAATCAGAAATCACATCCAGTGAAAGAGTTTCAGTTTAACTCGTCCACTCCATTCTGCTCTGTTTAGTGTTAACTCCATAAAAAACAACAACAATAACAACAATAAAATGACTGGACCGTAAAAAAACGCCTCACTTGCCACGGAGTAACTGTTAAATGCTACGCTAATAAAGCCGCTAGAATTGCTAATCGGCTACTGCACCAATTTTACACCAATTTATCAGGAAACACAAATCAGGTTCACTCAGGACGAGCGCGAGAGAAACAACACTGAGTAAAAATCTGTAGGGTTCGATTCATAACCTCTTTTAATGCAATATTAATATTTATTTTAATGTATTCTTTTCAAATAAATGTTTATTTTTATTATATGTTTTATTATTATTCATATTTATTGCTATTTTAAAAAATATGTAATGATTATTTATTAATTTTTATAAACAAAATTTCACCAAGCGCCTGTATGTGATAAATATTGTCTGTGAAATTTGTCTAAAGTTGCTATTTATAATTTTTTTTCATTTATTTTTGCAAAAATTTACTGGTTTTACATTTTTGGGATTTAAAGTAACAATTTAAAAAATAATTTAAAAAAAATCAGTAATTAATTAATGAACTACATTGATATTTTGGTTGCATAAAATAAAATTTCATTTACATGAATAAATAAAAAAGAGTTAATAGACAAAAATCTAATTTATTAAAGAATTAATTAAAATAGTTACATAAATACAAATTTTAATAAATATGTGAATATTTCAATATTTTACTAAAAAACGGTTCACACATGTAACATATTAATAAAATTTGAACAAAACGATGCTTTTTATGTATATTGACCATTGTTAAAATGAAAATGACATTCTAGTAATATTTGAATAATATAATTTAAAAAAATAAACATTTTATGAAAATGTATATTTTTGTAGCAGTTAAATTAAAGAAATAATTACATTCTATGGAGAATATTTATATCTATTAAAATATGTTATCCACAAAAATTTATTTCATTAATTTACAAAAACAGTTCATTTTAATATCACTTAAAGTCTTATAAATTTGGATTAAAACATATAATAAATATATTAAATTATATAATATTTAATAAAAATGATAAATATTCGAGATAAGCTGCTGCAGTTTGTTACTGTGATGAGTGTCTCACGCTACTTTAAGAATTACAATATTGTATATTTGAGCCTCTTTGCTAATTTGAACACACGGAAGTTACAGCACAGGAAGTATAACGGAGGTGTGCAGTGTGTATTGACCTTGGTATTAGAAAACTGCTACATATCACTTCCTGTTTCCTGGTGACGTCCCACTCCTGACTGTCTCAGGGTTCTTGTTTGTGTGTGTGTGTGTGTGTGTGTGTGTGTGTGTGTGTGTGTGTGTGTGTGTGTGTGTGTGTGTGTGTTCTGGAAGACGTTGTGTATTTGTTCTCTGCAGTGTGTACTCTGTGTGTTTTTTTGTGTGTGTGCATGTGGTTCTGAGTAAATCTTCTCAAATCCGGAACATCTGCTGTTTTTGTTTTACACTCGGTGTCACTGTTCTGTTATTAAACATCTCTGTGTTGCAGCTACAGCGTCATACACACCAGGAACCCGAGAACCGTTTTTAACTGTAACAGAACCGTAACAGAACGTGCTGAAGTGTTTTATTCCTCTTGCACCACGCTTCTGGTTTTCATCCAGTAAACAATTCCACCAGGAGCAACATTAATGCCATTACAGTATGAAATCCATAATATAACGCTAAGATGTTCTGTGGCTAAACTGCTCACTCCAGCACTACGTCGCCCCACTCCAAACCAAATGTGCTGATGTCTCAGAGTGATTATCTTCTTGCTGTGCTTTTTACTTCTAAACACACACCCAGTCGACCACGCTGGTCTGCTCTAGTTCATGTTCTCCTACTGACCTGCTCTACTAACACTGTGGATTTTACGACACACTGCATTGTGGATAGTGAAGGTAAAAATGATTTGGATTGAAAAATCGGGCCAACAGGCTATGATGCTGATGCTTGGATTTGAGTAGAAAAGGAAATCCTTTAAAAAAACATTTCTGATGAAAATGGATTCAGTCCATTTATGAAATTTGCTCAGTTCTGTCTTTCGCACAGAGTAAGGAGAGTGTCTTGGAAACACTTGCATAATGGAAAAAATAATGAATATTGGATTCGACCTGAATCAAACTGTATCACTGCTGAATCAAATCATCTCAGAACTGAATCAAATCATATCACAGCTGAGTAGAATCATATCAGTGCTGTATTGAATAGTAACAGAACCAAGATTGATTCATGTCAGAGGTGTATTGAATTGTATCAGTACAGATTCGAATCATATCACATATAAAGTGACTCAAAATAAAACTTAATTGAATTGTTTTTAGAGCTGAATTAAATCATAACAGAGCTGAATTGGATGGTATCGGAGGTGAATTGAATCATATCCGAGCTGGATAGAATATTGTCGGAGGTAAATTGAATCATATCAGAGCTGAATCAAACTATAACAGGCTTGGATTGAATCATATTGCTACTGAATAATGATATGTAAATTTTTGGGGGGATTTCCCCCCATTTACTCCAAAAGTTGTCCATATTCAATTTGCACCCATCAGGTATGGCCTTGCCTATCATAGGACCACCACTGTGCACCCTCCGTGACATGCAATGCTAACCACACACTTTTTACCTCTTTTCAAAATGCGGCGCTATGCATATTTGGGGGCGGAGTGCTATCCGCCCCCTCGTACAAATGAGCGCACAGACACCCACGATTGGCTGGCGATCGCTGTGAGTGACAGGGAAACGCATGCCATCCCTCCCTCCCATGAGAGCCCGGCCAATTAGCTCCCATTGACTCCCAACTGCGGACAGCTGTGGCACTAAGCAAGATACGAAGTTGCGATCTCTGGGTTAATAGGCATCTAATTTTTAGTGGTATCAGAGTTGAATCATATTAAGTTATATCGGAGTTGAAGTGAACCGATTGGCGCCGAACTGAAACGTATCAGTGCTAAATTGAATCATATTGGAATTGAAGTGAATTGTATCAGAGTTCAGTTGAATCAGATCTTAGCTGAATTGATTCATAACAGAGCTGAACCGAATTGTATTGGATCTGAATTGTATTACAGGGATCCCTCACTTTCCGCGGCTAATGAGGACCGAGACCCCTCCCCCATCTCCAATTTCCACGACCCCCCAACTGATGTATACGTGTATATGTGTATATAATATCAATAATTATATATTTAATGCTATAAATGCTTATAATGACAAACATTCAAAGATAATGCATAAGATCTAAATCAAATATAAATACACACACTTACAGACACGCGTGCACGTGCACATACTCGGTAGCGTACCTCGCGTAAAAGTGTAAGTAGTTTTGTTGGTAGGGTTTGGGGTTTTTTTTTTTTTTTGGGGTGGGGGTGGGGTGGTGTTTGCATAATTGACTTGTTTCACGGCATTTTATTTTTCAATGAATTTTTTGAAAACCCCTCGATGCACTGAAGCCGCGGAAACTGAAGCATGAAGTAGCGAGAGATCACTGTATATCAGAGAGCATTCCTTGTTTAAATATGTATTTTTAAGGTATATCACATGTTGTATATCATCTGGGAGAAGAGAAAGTTCGGAAAACATTTCTACATCGGAAAACTGAACTGAATCATATTGTATTGTATCATATTGAGCGACACTGAATATTATCTCATTGAAATCGAATCGTATTAGAGCCGAATTGAATCAGATAAGATGTATTGACTCGATTTCTCTCTATATCGTATCGCAGCGTGTGCGCATCTGCAAGAGTGAGGTTCACACCATGGTCCGGAGCTTTTTCGGCGTTCCGCAACTTGGACACGGAAAGTGATGCTAAATGCATAGAAATAGCGGGAGCAATTATGTTTTGCGTTGCAGGCCCTGAGCCTTTCTCCTGCGTCGCTGATGCTAAAATCGGTGTGTGAAGATGGCTCTGAAGAGTGAGCGCTGGAATACTAATGAAGGAACGACAGGAGAGGCTGCCGCGCTCCTCTCCTCTCCGCAGTGGCCTCGCTCACTTTCTCGCTCTTTCTCTCTCTCGCTCTCTCTTTTTCCCCCTCTTCCCTCGCTCCCTCCTTCCATCTGCTCTTCTCGCTCGCACAGAGGATAAACTGTGTACATGATGACATTTACACCGCAGTTGCACGCAGAGAGGGAAGGGGAGTGAGTGTGTGTGTGTCTGTGTGTGTGTGTGTGTGTGTGTGTGTCTGTGTGTGTGTGTGTGTGTGTGTGTGTGTGTGTGTGTGTGTGTGTGTGTGTTCATGCGCGTCAGTCTAAGCCCTGTCATATACCATCCTCTCCCACTGCTTTCTTCCTCTTCCCTCCATTTTGCTCTTGGCGCTCTCTCTCTCTCCCTCTCTCTCTTTCTCTCTATCGTGTCTCATCTCTCCATCTTTCCCTGCATGTGTCCAGCGTAGGATGTCTCAAGAGTGCTGTGCACAGCTAATTTATACACGCGCACACACACACGCGCGCGCACGCACACAGTGAAGTCATTATTTATGTCTTTGTGAAGGACAAATATAGCAAGGTGTGGTTGCACACTACTGAAGCTCATAACTGAGTCGAATACACACCAACAGGTCTAATGTTTTGGTGCGGCCGAAATTAACCCAGGCCCCTTTCTCACTTACATTACAGCAGGTATACACGCCGCTTCCTCCCATGGCAAGTTTTTATGTTTTTGAGGATCTATAAATCAAAGAAACACGCTCATTCCCCTGGCCAATCAAAATCTGGAATTCAAAAGCACTGTTACTTTCAATTACAGTGATCCCTCGCTACTTCACGCTTTCATTCCTGTGGCTTCAGTGCATCGCGGGCTTTTCAAAAATATTGATTGAAAAATAAAAAAAAATAATGAAATTAAGGAAGAATAAGGGGAAAGTTTAGGAAAATACCACAAAACAAGGCCAATTATGCAAAAAAAAAAAAAAAATCCCAAAGCCCCTGAACAAAACTACTTGCATTTTTATGTGAGGTGCGCATTTGAGTGTGCGCGCATGTCTGTATGTGTGTGTGTTTGTGTTTGTGTTTGTGTGTGTGTATATTTATATTTTATTTACATCTTATGCATTATTTTTTTTAATGTTTAATTGTTATTATAAACATTTATATAGCATTGAGTATATATTTACTGATATTATATACACATGTACGTATATGTCAGTCGGGGGAGCTGATCCTACCTCGTGGAAATTCAGTGTTTGCGGAGGGTCTCGGTCCCCATTATCTGTGAAAAATGATGGATCGCTGTAAGTTACTTGTATTAGCATTAGCGCTGGTAAGAATTCAAATCTGTTCCATTTTATGTCAAATAAATATAAAAGATATGGTCAGAATTTTAGCCTTTCCCTTAACCCTACCTCTTAATAAATTAAGTTTACTAATATTAATGTTTGTTTAAAAACATTTTTGTTTTAGTGTTGTTGTAAATGCCCGTTTTGTTTAAATGTAATGTCAGTGTCTCACTTTGCCGCAACGACCTCATTGTAGATGATGATACATGGGTTTTTGCTTTCCATAGGTTACGTGGTGTTATTCCATCTGAATATTTGGCATGCTGGGAGCCACTCTGAGAACCAGGAGGGTGTGGTTTCCATTCCCCGAAAAGTTTGACGTCTTTAAGTCACTCAAGTGCTGGTTGAATTCTGCTGAGTATTTTTTAAACTGGTGACCATGTTTCCAGCCCATACTTGTGACCGACATCTCTATAATCCGCTGGATTGGCCACGGTAGTCCCAGCCATGATTCTCATGTATTACCCAGTTATGTGTGATTTTAGCGTAACGGTTTGAGCTTGTTAGGCGATGGGATATTAACATCACTTCTGGGTCTAAAGCAGTAAAATAAGTTTTCATGAGGTTTTACGGTTTTCATTAAAAGACGCATCTAACTGGGCGTGCGACCAGTTGGCGACCTGGGAGTCAATGAACTTTTGACATATTCACTGTTCATTCTGCAAATAGCCTCCAAGTAGTCGCCATATTCGTTGATTGCTTGTCAATCTCACGTCTTTGAGTTGATGTTGAGGGATCGCTGGTGAACGTGTCGCTTCATCACATCATCAGCAAATATTCGCTGCACTGGTCAACTGTTTTTCAAATGGCATTTACTGGGCGTCAACTATTCATCACTCATCCACCTTTCTCAGGAGTGTAGCTATGTGCTGAATAATACTTGCCGAATAGTTGGCGAACATCTGACACGTGACCGCCGCGCTGAGTGATGGTGACTAGGCGAGCATTTGGCGAACAGTCAGAAAACAAATGGCACAAATCTCAATGACTGTGCGGAGATTTACCAACTGTCCGCATTCATCGGAAAATCATGCTAGAAGGTCGTCAACAAATCGCAAATTAGTATCTCATTGACACAAATACTTGGCGAATAGCTAAAAGTCGTCAAAAAATGTGCTGAAATGTTAGTCGCTGCTGTCACAAAACTCATTTCCCGGTGGTCGTTAATTCAGCTCAGTGTGGCGTGATGTCATGCCGTACAATACAAACTTTATAAATCAACGCAACGGAGAATTTTTTTATTATGTTTGAAGTGCGCGATGAGTCATGAAGAGTAAGACTTGTTACGGTGTGTGTGCGCACACGTGTGATTGTGTGTATAAAAAAAAATTTACCCTGGGGCCCCGGGTTTTTTTTTTTCTTTCCCCTTTTACACCTCAGCTTCCTGATTGGTTCCTGACTTTCACTCTCAACCAGGAAGTCTTCTGAAGGTGGCGGTTTTGTTTGTCTTTTTTTGTAATAGGGTCACACAGTAATGTAAGCCAGCCTTGTAGATCTCAGCAGTATGTGTGTGTGTGTGTGTGTGTGTGTGTGTGGGGGTGGGGTGGGGTGCAGATGGTCCTGCGAGGAAAAGGGAATATATATGTGTGGGGTGGGTGGGGTGAATTAGGGGTTGTATTTCGTGTTTTATTGGTGGCGTTCTGGAGGCCCAGCTGCTGGGTCACTCCCCTGCCGGTTTAAAGACAGCGAGAGAGTGGAGAGAGTGAGTAAAGGAGGGATAGAAGGAGGCAGGAACAGAAATATGAGAGGAAAGGAGGACAGGAAGAATTGGAGACGGCGAAAACAACAAGGGAAGTGAGAGAGAAGGAATAAACCGGGGCAAGGGATGAGTGCAATGAGAGTGGTTCGGTGTCCCCCCATGTTCTTCCATAATTCCAATGTTTATTAATTTTTTTCCTGCAACATTTTACACATTTGTCTTTGTTTTCCGTAGCGAGAGTGATTCTGAGATGCTGTAGAAAGGATAGTAATCCATCAGTCAATCCATCAATCAATCAACTAAAGATATAGAAGGCGAGAGGGAGATAGACAGACAACGAGAGAGAGAAAGAGATGGAGGAGGATAGATGGAGAGAGATGGTGGGAGATAGATTAAGAGAGAAATAGTTTGTGAGGCCGCATGCGGGAGATAAAAGGGAAGGAGATGGATGGAGAGATGAGCAGATGGATAAAAAAGTGGAAGGAGAGATGAAAGGAGATTTATGGGGATAGAAGGAGACTGCGAGAGTGTAAGAGAGATGGAGGAAGAGAGTTGGAAGGGGAGATAGATGGTCAGAAAGATGGATAGAGTCAGATGGGAGTAGATTGATAAAGAGATAGAAAAATGGGAAGATTTAGGAAGATAAAAGAAATGAATTGATTGAGAACAGCCCATGAGAGTGACGGGGAGAGATGGAGAGATGGACTGAGAAAGAGTTTGTCGGAGGGAGATGAAGAGAGCGTAGGAAAAAGATAAAGAGATTCAGAGGAAAGATGGAGGGAGAAGTGATCAGATTGAGAGAGAGAGAGAGAGAGAGAGAGAGAGATGGAAGGAAAGATGGAGAGAAGATGGGAGATAGATAGACAGAGGAAACGAAGGAGAGAGACAGAGGAAGATAAATTACAAGATAGATAGATGAGATGGAGAGAGACTGAGGTAGATGGGGGAGGGTGTGTGTGTGTGTGTGTGTGTGTGTGTGTGTGTGTGTGTGTGTGTGTGAGTGAACGGGGTGTGTGTTCACTGAGCTTTTTGCCCTGCAGCTACACTAATCACAGGTGAAATTCTGCTTCCTCTTTAAAACGCTGTCTCTCATTTCAAACCCTGCCCTCCGGCTCACCGCTACACTCACACACACACACACACACACACACACACACACACACACACACACAGTCTCTCTCTCTCTCTCTCTCTCTCACACACACACACACGTGTGATGCCTACAGCAGGTGTGAGAAACTCTCTGAGGTTCTGTCTGTCCAGTTTAGTGTGTTGTGTGTGTTTTTATCGTGGACTGTTGTGTTTGAATCCCAAAGATGGTGTGTGTGTGTGTGTGTGTGTGTGTGTGTGTGTGTGTGTGTGTGTGTGTGTGTGTGTGTGTGTTCAAAGAGAATGAAGGGAGGGGAAGACTGCAAGAATACCTTTGAGACAATCTCTCATTGGTTAAAATGTCTCCAGTGATCACAGATTGTGTGTGTGTGTGTGTATGTGTGTTGTGTGTGAGAGAGAGAGAGAGAGAGAGAGAGAGAGAGAGAGAGATGGATGAGCAACTACAGAGAGTGAAGGATTGAGTGTGGAGGAGGAAAGAAGACAGGTGTATGTGTGTGTGTGTGTGTGTGTGCGTGTGTGTGTGTGTGCGCGTGCGCGTGCGTGTGTGTGACGAGGGTCTCCATGTCTCTACCTATCCCATCATCCCACTCGGCTCAGCAGAGGTGACACCAAGGTGAACAACAGAGCTCTTTCTGCCTCACACCCTCCCTCTCTCCTTTTCTTCTCTATCTGTTTTTCCAATGTCTCTCTCTCTCTCTCTCTCTCTCTCTCTCTCTCTCTCTCTCTCTGTGTGTGTGTGTGTGTGTGTGTGTGTGTGTGTGTGTGTGTGTGTGTGTGTGTGTTTATGGCTCCGTGGCAGATGGGAGGCTGTATCAGCGCCCTTCACTCCTCTAACGTTTTCTTCTTCTTGGTTGAGATGAGTACTCAATGACCTCGTCTTTCTGCATAACACAACGTCACATCTGCTTTTCCTCACCATCACGAAATCCTTGCTAATGTCAGAGGGCGAGGCTACAAATGATTCTTATCTATGATTGGTCAACAGCCACAGAATTATCTTCAGACCAAAAAAGTAATGTTGAACGTTAGAAAATGTTCATTTTCAGCTTTCCATTATACTCCCATTTCACTGGAGCCCGGCAGACTTACGGAAGCAAAAATGTTGTCATCCACAAACGTTCCGCAATTATTCCCTCATCTTTCGTGTCATTCCGTGTGATTCTGTAGTTATTCCTCAAGTCTTTCGTATGCTTCTGGCAGGCCAGAATATTCTGTGAACGGGCTTTTGAACATGTTCAAAAGCATGTTCACGGAAAAAAATTCCGTGAGTGTTCCGTGGGGTCACTTTGGCGCACTTTGCCATACCTGTTCCGCCCATGCTGTGAACGTTTCAAGTGTAAGAATTTCCACTTTTCCGTAGGACTTTCACCCAGTTTCCGTTTAAAAATGCCGAAGCTCTTCCTTAGACTGCATCCTGCGCCTTTCTGCTCTGATTCTTGCATGCTGTAGTCCAGTGAAATGTGGGTTTAGTAATTAGTTGTGAACAGAAAGAATCACATTGTGTTTGTTGCTTTGTGCTTCTTAAGACAACTTGCCTGTGATAGGGTGCAACGCTTATCGGAAATTTAGCACAAAGTATAAAATTCTGCATTTCAGCCAGAAACAGTTTGAGTTGCTTGTGCTGCTAATCAGTCATTGTAGCAATCGCGAGCCTCAGCAAGGTAACATGTGAACTATTCTTCGTACCGATTCATTCGCATTTATATTTTGTTAGCGTTGAACACGTTAGCATTTAAAGCTATACAGTTTCTCGTCAATTTTCTAAGCCACTTAATCCTAATTAGGGTCGCAGGGAGGCTTGTGCTCATCTCAGCGCACTCTAGACATGGCCAGACTACACCCTGAACAGCACACTAGGTCATTGAAGGACCAACATTTCACACTCACAACCATTCACATTTACTTTCATACCTAGGGGCAATTTGGAACAGCCAATAAGCCTACTGTACATGTTTTTTTGACTGTGGGGCAATGGAGTACATGGAGGAAACCCACTCAAGCACGGGGAGAGCAAGCAAACTCCACCCAGAAACACCCGAGGTGGGAATTGAACCCAGGACCTTTTTGCTGTAAGGTGGCCACTGCGCAACTCTATCGCCACGCTATACGGTAATACGGTATAGCTACCATATATAGCTTTCTCATCACTACTTCAGACCACACCCACAAGTGACAACAATACAATCTTTGACTCCCTTTATATGGATGGGATTACAGAAATGTTATTAAACAAATATTGCGTGCCCCCACCCCTCGTTTATTTGGGTGGTGCTGGGTCGAATTATGACAAATCTACGACTTTGTTACATTTATTTCATGTGTTATGTTTATTTGTATATAAAAAAAAATTATGACAGCTATGTGTCACTGAACCTGTCCACCTACCACAGAGATTCTCACGACCATGGTTGTGTGATTGGAGATGGACACAGGAATTTGTAAAAAGGACTGTAATGATGTTGAACAGAGAGAAAGAGAGAGAGAGAGAAATGTGTGTGCATCCATGTTTTCACACAGGTCAAAGCAGCTTAGAATGATGATTATTTTTGTCCTAATATAGACACAAACCCCTCAAGGTGAGAGAGACTGGGAAAGGTCGGGAGACCGAGGGAGAGAAACAGAACTAGAAAAAGAGAGAGAGGGAGACAGAGAGAGAGGGAGAGAGGGAGAGAGAGAGAGAGTGAGCAGGAAGAACAAACGATGCACAAAGCGAGTGACAGCGAGGGCCTGCTTTAATATGTATGTATTGCAGGTTGATGACTGATTTCATTAGCTAATCTCATTGTTATGCATGGATTGTTCTCCTGCAGCAAAATGAATATTGCATCCACGCTACCGCCGCCACCGCGCTTCAACCCGAAAAAACGTCCGGGGTTTTTAACAGCCACTCGGAGGATAAGAAAAAAATGTGTTGAGGGGCCCCCCCCCCGCCTCCAAAGCCATGGAGAGCGACGTCGTTTACTCTGGACACAGCATTTCCAGAGAGATTTTTTTTTTTTGCTCTTGCATTTGTTTAGCTGAGGAACAAAAGAAAGCCCGAATGCTGCTTACCTGTCAGGATTTGTGTTGGGGATTTTGTGTGTGTGTGTGTGGGTGTGTGTGGGTGTGTGTGTGTGTGTGTGTGTGTGAGTGAGAGAGAGAAAGAGAGAGAGATAGTCTGACAAGGCACGCATAGAAAATGACATGTTTTTTTGTCATTCGTTTTAATAAAAATGGTCAAGACAGATTACCTCCCACACTGTAGCAAGCAGGCGCACACGCACACCCACACACTCACACACACACACACACACACACACACACACACACACACACACACACTCACACACGCTGGTGTAGGATCAGGTGATCATTACAGCCCATCAATGTGCATTTTCTTCTCTTTAATGAGCTTTATCGCTACACTACCTTGAAGTAAAGGTGACTTGTCATCACACTAACTAATAAATCTATAATCGCTTCAGAGAAAACACACTCCCACAGTCCTCTACTTTTGTTGACACGTCGGCCATTTTGCTCCTGATGTCATACTGTGCAGTCAGTCATCAGAACAGGAAGCAGATTCACGACCCTGTACACCAGGAATTGCGTTTGTGTTTTTTTTTAATAAATATACTTCATTTAGTTTTGTTTATGTTTATAAAACTTACTGACAAGACTAATTAAGTTAGGTTCATCTGTCTGTGTTTATCTGTCTGCCTTTTTAGCTGTCTGTCTATCTATCAGTCTAATCTGCTGTCTGTCTTTCTACTTGTCTACTCATCTGTCTAGCAACATAAAAACATTAGACAGAAAGATATTGATAGATATTGATTATCTTTGTCCCTTGGTATCTGTCTATTTGTCTCTCTGGCTGTCCCTCTGTTTATATTTATATATATATATATATATATATATATATATTTATTTTTTTTTCTGTCTGTCAGACTAATCTTCTGTGTCTGTGCCTCTAGCCTTCTATCTGTCAAACTGTCTATCCATCTAATCTCCACTCTGTCTGTCTTTCCGTCTAGTCGTTTATGTCTACCGGTCTGTGTATCTATTTAATCTTTTGTCTGTATGTCTATCTCGTCATCTGTCTGTCTGTCTTACTATCAGTCGGTCTCTTTGTCTGTCTTTCCATCTGTTATTTATTTCTGTGAAATATTGCGTCTGTCTGTCTAGCCGACTAACTGTATGTCTATGTTTCTAATCTTTGTTCCGTCCGTCTGGCCAACTGTCTGCTTGTCTTTTTAATCATCTGTCTGTCTAGCCATCTATCTGTTTCTCTATCCATCTATTCTTTTGCCTGTGTGTATTTAACTAGCTGTCTATCGTTAACTAATGTCTATCATTCTGTCTGTCTATCTTTTTACCTGTGTCTGTCTTTCCATCTAGCTCATTTATTTATACGAAATCTTCTGTCCGTCTCTCTAGCCTTCTATCTGTCTGTCTATCTTTATAATCTTTGATCTATCTATTTATTCATATGTCTATTTAATCATTTATCTGTCTATCTATTATTTTGTTTGACTATCTAACTAACTGTCTATAAATCTATCTAACTCACGGTCACTCAAGTTGTCTTTATTTATTTGTCTATGTCAAGCTGTCTGTCTGAATATCTGTCTCTCCCTGTATCTGTCTATGTGTAACCCAGAAAAAGAATCTTGGGAAAAAATACAGGCCTCCTTTTCAGGCAATGTATTCATGTGTTGATTACAGATCTACTATCAGAAATTGCATTTACAGATGTGTATTAGTACAGAGAAATATTTGCATTTGACCTTGGTGTGACCCCAACATGACCCTGGCATGACCCTGACCGAGATCAAAACTGTTTTATTTACTGTAGCATCATACAGAGTTGATTTTTTTTTAAATAAAAAAGGAGCATTTCTAAAGGAAAAAGAACTCCGTATATGGTAAATGAGTTCAGACACACACACACACACACACACACACACACACACACACACACACACACACACACAGCCAGGCTCTGAGGCTTGCGGTGGCTGTTGATATCTTTTGCAGAGAACTCACAGATTGTGGCCAACCATCTGCTACAGAGGGAGCACATGCTCGAGTGTCTGTCAGCGCATGTGTTTTTAATGCTGAGAGAGAGAGAGAGAGAGAGAGAGAGAGCGATAGGAAGAGATAGAGACTGGGAGATGGAAAGTCGGATGAGAGAGAAAAGAGCAAAAAAAAGATGAGAGAGAAAGATCGAGAGAGGGACAGGGGACAGAAAGTGACATAGATGATTAAACCAAATAAGGAAAAGAGAACGGTAGCAGCGACGGGGAGAGAGAGAGAGAGAGAGAGAGAGAGAGAGAGAGAGATGGAATATAGATAAATGGCGAATGACGAGATAGACATGGATAAGGAGTGACAGGAAAATGAACAGTTAATAAACGGTGACAGAAAGAAGAGCAAAAAAGAGAAAGAGCTGCCGAGAAATCCGAGAGACTGGTAGAAAGAAAAATAAAGTTTAGTCAGACAGTCAAATAGACAGGTAGTCATACAGACAGAAACAAATAGACAGATACAAAAAGTCAGACAGACAAACAGTCAGACAGTACAACAAATAGGCAGACAGACAAATCAGAGAGAGAGAGGCAAACAGACATGGACAGAGCGAGAGAGAGAGAGCGAGAGAGAGAGAGAGACGCAGTAATGCAGACAGACAGATAGGCAGACAGACAAGAAGACAAAGGCAGACACGAAGGCAAATAGACAGACAGTAATGCAGACAGACGAGAAGACAGAAAGACAAGCAGACAGAGACAGACAAATGGACAGACCGGGAGGATGCAGACAGACAGGAAGACAGATAGACAGCAGAAGTGGAGCAACAGATACTCAGAAGCAACAGGCTGAAACTAGTCGAGTTCTGACCGGCTCATGATGGCATCTGCATTACAGAGCAAGCGTGAAGAGGGAGAGTGTGTAACTGCCCGTATCTGTGTGTGTGTGTGTGTGTGTGTGTGTGTGTGTGTGTGTGTGTGTGTGTGTGTATGTATGTGTGTGTGTTGATCGAACTCTTATTGTTGTGAATTGTGCAGTTAGAATGTTGAGCATATCAGCAGAGAAGCTGTACAGGAAGAATGGAGTGAAAAGAATGAACACACACACACACACACACACACACACACACACACACACACACACATACACACACACACACACACACACGCACACACACACACACACGTTGCATGAGATTGCAAGTTCAAATCCAGGTTAATGCCACAGTCTTCCATAGCTGGTAGTCCATGGGAGCTAATTGGTCAAGCTCCGACGGGAAGGAGGGATGGCATACGCTCACTTCCCTGTCGCTCACAGCGATCACTGACTCACATGGCCATCTGCGAGTTCATTCATACGAGGGATTGTGCTTTCTCTTCGATTGTGTTAGACCGTCTTCAAATACCCATGCGCCGCAGCTCAAAAAGAGGTGGGTGGCTAATTATTCAATGTCATGGTGGGGCATACACATGCTTTCGCCCCTCCCTGGTCGGTGGTGTTCATGTGATAGGGAAGGCAGTACCTGATGGGTGGGAATTGGATATGACTAAATTAGTGAGAAAATGGGAAAAAAAATCTAAAAAAAGAAAGAAAGAAAACACATACGCACACACACAACAGGTGCTTCAACTATCGGCAGTTATAGAGGGAAGGTGTTTGATTGCCCCCACAAGGTGAGACGTGTGTGTGTGTGTGTGTGTGTGTGTGTGTGTGTGTGTGTGTGTGTGTGTGTGTGTGTGTGTGAGTGAGTAGGCACATATGTGTGTTTGGTGTCACCTATCGAGGACGAGTAACACTATCCTCTAAACAAACAACGACCTGTTCCCCTCCCAGGCTCTTAGCATCTGTAATGGCACGCGTGTACACACACACACACACACACACACACACACACACACACACACACACACACACACACACACACACACAACTCAGTCACAGCTATGGAAGATGGCTGCCTATGCCAGGATGACACTGCGTCTGTTGTTTCTGCAATGAAGAGATTGGAATGTCAGGATACGTGAGCCGAGAGAGAGAGAGAGAGAGAGAGAGAGAGAGAGAGAGAGATTTTCCTTTAAGCGGACACTCGTGTGTGTGTGTGTGTGTGTGTGTGTGTGTGTGTGTGTGTGTTATATATATTCCTTATTCAGACATAAGGTATGGAGAACTGTGGACACAAGCACATGTGCACACACACACACACACACACACACACACACACACACACACACACACAGTCCAGGTCCTGTTTAAGATGTAGATATAAACAAGACATGTTGCATTTTTTTTAAGAATTTACTGAGTTAAGGTACAGTCTTCAGGCTTGACCTAACCACACACATACACACACACTTTCTTGGGAAGATCTTAACTATCTCTTTGATTTTCTCATTAATGGTGTGTGTGTGTGTGTGTGTGTGTGTGTATGTGTGTGTGTGTGTGTGTGTGTGTGAGAGAGAGAGAGATAGAGAGAGAGAGAGACTGTGTGTGTGTGTGTGTGAGAGAGAGAGAGAGAGAGAGAGAGAGAGAGAGAGAGAGAGAGAGAGACTGTGTGTGTGTGTGTGTGTGTGTGTGTGTGTGTGTGTGTGTGTGTGTGTGTGTGTGTGTGTGTGAAGTAATCGTTGTGCAGCAGTGTCAGATACAGCTGTGAGATTTCTCTTGGTTTGTTCTTGAGCTGGAACTGGAATCAGTGTAACATCTGTGTCTGGCAGGTGTGTGTGTGTGTGAGAGAGAGAGAGAAAGAGAGAGAGAGAGAGACTGTGGATAGTCTCTTTTTATCTTTGTGTCTCTGGACTGCAGCCTCTGTCGATATCTGGTGTCTCAGGAATCATTTTTTTCTTCATTATCTGTCTTTGTTTTAGTTTCTGTCTGTCAATCTGTTTATGTTTTACTTTGCGTCTCTATCTGTGTCTCCCTGTCTGTCTGCTTAAATATCTGTCTGTCTTTCTATTCAGCTTGTATGTATCTTCATTTATCCACCTGTGTTTATTCATCTGTCTGCATGTCTGCATTGCTGTCTGTCTCTCACTGCCTGCTTGAGTAACTGTGGTTATGTCTGTCTATGTGGATGTCTGTCGCTGTGCCACTGTGAATATCTGTCTCTGTCTATCTGTGGTTATCTCTTTTTAATATCTAGTTTATCTATATGTCTCTCTGTGTCATCTGCCTATGTATTAGCCTGTCTGTCTGCCTTACAGATGTGCAACAGCCATCATTGCTAAATTATTTACCACCGTAAATACAAACAGGTTTATTTCTCTGTTATTTTTATTGAAGATTCTCCAGCAGCTTCAGGATCCCTCTGCACTCACTCGGTGCGAGCCTTGTCATGCCCATAAAGTGACCTTTGACCTCTTAATAGATATGTTTTATATCTAATCCCGATTTATAAGCAGGAATGCCAATGTAGACCCAACAGGAAGTGATATCATCCCACTGCAGGTAAACAGCAAGACAGTCAGGAGTGAAAAGGAAGCGTGGAATGAAATTATGGAAAGATTTCGCCAGAAGGATGGAGAAAGGGCGAGTGAGATACTCAGAAGTGTTGTGGTAGTTTTTTTTTTCCATCAAGAGGAAAACAAAGATGCGTTTTCAGAATGTGCATATTCCTCAGATTGTTTAATCCACTCTGATTACACTTTAAACGACATAATCAGTCATCTGTAATGAGGCACGACGCCTACATCCTCCACTACCCTGTACCCCAAGCACACATACGCATGCGCGCGTGTGCACACACACACACACACACACACACACACACACACACACACACACACACACACACACACACCTCTCCCTCCCACCCAATAAAATCAATTTGTTTCGTGCGTATGTTTAAGGCTTTCCTTCCGATGTTTTTCTGATGTGTTTGTTCTCCGTGAGTTTTTCCATATCAAATCATCTTGCATCATTTAGGACATAAAGCTGTTGAATTTGCTGACGAATGAACAAAAAAAGGGGTTGTGGGAAGGCACATACACGTAGCCGCATGCGCAGAGGGTTGGAGGAAGTGCTCATCCTCAGTAGTACATGAGAGCGGGAGCCATATGGCAGTAGATGAATCTAGCGTCGTCCTTCTGCTTTAAACACTTTGTGCGATTCTGTTGATTAAAAGACGAGTGCTGTGAACGCCGGCTTCACACGCAAGCTTTACATACCAGCTCGGGAACCTTTTTCTCACCACCTCGTCCCACTCAGTGTACATTACACTCGTGTATCCCTGCTTACAAGTCACTGGCAAAAAGGGAAAAAACAGAACGAAAGATCCAGTGCCACATTTTCTTTTTCCTTTATGTCTTTACCTTGCTTTCCTTCTATCATTCAAACTTCTTTCTTGTTTGCCCTCCTTTTTCCTTTCATGCTTTAGTGCTTTTCATTTATGTATTTATTTGAGCGCGCCGTTTTGATTCCCTCTGCCTCTGTCATTTATCTTTAAAAAAATAAGAGAGGGGAGAGAGGAAAGATGTAGCATCAGTGCTGCCTGGATGTTTGGCCTAGATTTCATGTGTGTGTGTGTGTGTGTGTGTGTCACCTTTGTATCTGATTGTTGGGGGCTGTGAGTCACTAGCTGTTAATCATTTCTCAGCTGAGCAAAGTGCGCTACACACACACACACACACACACACACACACACACACACACACACACACACACACACACACACAAACACACACACACACACACAAACACACAGCACACACACACAGCACACACACGCACGCGCGCAAAAACACAGATGAGCAAAGTGCCAGGATCTGCTGTGATTACTCGCAGCTATATAAGACTGGTTTTATTAAGAGCTTGTTTACTGTCTGAGATTTAATTAAAGTAGTCTTAGCAGTAAACACACTAAAAATCTCCAGTACTGTCACTGGCCAAATCGAACACACACCATCACTGGCCAACTTGAACACACCATCAGTGGCTAGCTCAAATATACATTGTCACTAACCAACTCAAATACACAACATCATGCTATAACTCTTGCATTGTAACTGGCCAACCTGAATGTCATATGCCAACTCAATCATACATCTCATCATGAAATAATTCACACACACACACACACACACACACACACACACACACACACACACACACACACAGTCCCTGGCCAACTCATATACAAACTGTCACTACTCATCTTAAAATGCATAGCGTAATGTTATAATGGGTAGTGGTAAGGTCCTGGATAACATAAGGTTGGAGGTTCAAGCCCCACTGTCAACGGTTGTCACTGCTGTCCCCCCAGTGCATCTAACTGGGTTATCAAAGCCCGGCCATGTCTCCCACTGTCTGTGGTGGGAGACATGTAAAAGAACCATTGCTGACTTTTGTCAACAGTACGCTGCATAGTGTTTCTGCCCTGCAGAAGCCTGGCGAGCTGCCCTTGCCCAGAGTTGGCTGAGATGGGCGCCAGCCTCTCCGTGGTCCTAATTGGAATGAAGCGGTTCAGGAAATGAATGAATGAATGAATGAATGTTATAACTCGCTTATACACCGGCATCGGCCATCTCGAATCATTACCAACACTGTGCAATTCAAATACAATCACTGGCCAACTCGAATACAAGATGCCACTGTATACCGCAAGTACACAGGTACCATTACAAATACACACCTTCACCGGACACCTTAAATATGCACCGTCAACGGTCAACTTTAATGCATACAGCCAGTGTACAACTTATATATTTTGAAACAGTCACTGTGGAACTGTAATACACTTGCATACATATACCATTACTGTACATCTAAAGTACACACCTTCACTGGCCACCGCTAATATATATCGTCACTGGTCAATTTTAATGTGTATTGCCACTGTACAGCTCAAATACACACAGTCACTGTCCAACTCAAGCATAGAAATCGGACAATCTGAATACATACCACCACCGTGCCACTCAAATATACACCACCACTTTCTAACTCAAATACATACCGACACTGTGCAAAACAAATATATTTACATCACTGTATGATTTTAATGATTGACTTCTTTGTTAATCAGTACAGGGTGTGTGTGTCTCCGTGTGTGTTTGTGTGTGTCCATGTGCAGAAGGAATGTGCCGGGTGTGTGTGTGTGTGTGTGTGTGTGAGTGATAGAGCAAAGTTCTCCGGCCAGCCGCCATTTCACACCACTGAATTGTCTGTGTGTGTGTTTGGAGATCACGATCCCGCCGCCATTTCAGACTGCTTTTTTGTTGTGTGTGTGTGTGTGTGTGTGTGTGTGTGTGTGTGTGTGTGTGTGTGTGTGTGTGAGGTTCCTGAAATGTCAGAGCGATGTTCCCTGGACGAGACGCTGCCAAATGACAGCTGGCTGCTCACCTGCTGTGTGTATGTGTGTGTGTGTGTGTGTGTGTGTGTGTGTGTGTGTGTGTGTGTGTGTGTGTGTGTGTGTGTATACACCTGATTTTATCTGCCTCTCCACTGGCAGAGTGTCTAGCTGGCTTTTAAAGGCCATTTGGTGTTGGTGATTTCTTTTTAAAAGAGCGAAAGAGGAACATTTCAGTATTTTTCTCCGCACCAGATGGACAGCCTTAATTGTAAGCAGGAATCACCTGAGCGTCGTGTCCTGAGGCCAAAAGAACTCTGACCCCCTGATTTTGCCCGTCTCACCCATATCCAGTCACCTTCTACGGCGTCTTAAATAAGTCTTAAGAAGGTTTATTTTCTGTCCAAAGGAGTGAGGTGAGATAGAAGAGCAGGCTTCGCTCCGAGTTTTATTGTCATTTGCTCGATCCGGGCGGCTCATGTTTCTTTTTGTAGCTCCACCGTACATCAGATGACTCACACGCCTCATAATGACGGATCTGTTTTCTATATCTGGGTCGGAAATTTTGTGCACATAATCGCCTTTTCTTTCTTTCTTTATTTTTTTTTACTATATTTTGCTGGAGAAAGAAGGCACAGTGTATAATGTTAAATGAAGAGTTCTTTAAAACGAAAGCCTAATTATGTTACTGCACTAGCTAAAGACTGACTTTACTTATAAAGAGAGCGAGAGAGTAAAAAAGCAAAGCGTGTGAGAGAGAGAGAGAGAGAAAGTCGGTGTTGAGCTATAACAACTGTACATGAGCTCATTACACACACTGTCTGAGGCTTGAGCAAACTAAAATACCTCCAGTGCAGCACGATGCATTTAATACGATCTCTCCGTCTGAGTACACACATCTCGTCCGTAATAGGTCTCACAATCCAAACACACACACACACACACACACACACACACACACACACACTCTCTCTCTCTCTTTATACATCTCGTTCCATCCATTCAAATGAAAAGATAATCTATGTGATTGTAATGTGAAATGAATAATGCCTGTGCTTTTAGAAGCATTCTATAGTGTAGTGATTTAACACCCCCCGCCCCACACACACACACACACACAGGTAGTACATCACACGAGTGTATTGTTACACGGTGTAATATAATCAGAATCCTGTCTGGCCTCTGTTATCGATCTCGTGTCGTATGATTGTGTTAGCCAGTTATCAGCACTCATACCTCCAAGCTTGTAGAAGGTAAAAATAAACATTAAACTCATTAAATTAACAATCAGCGCAGGACTTTTATTTTATAAACTTGAACTAATCATACACAGGTGTATGGGTTTCACAGTGTCACTGTGCACGTGATTGACATTTCAGGATTCTGGTTACATGTTCTCCCCATGCTTGTAGGAGTTTCCTTCCACAGTCAAAAAAAACATGCATAGTAGTCTGATTGGCTGTTCCAAATTGCCCCTTGGTGTGAGAATCACTGTGAAGGGTTTTGTGTGTGTGTGTGTGGGCTGTGTTGGCTCTAAGATGGCCTGATGAGCTGTACCGGGTTAACCCCACCCTCGCCCGGAGTTGATTGAGATGATTGCCAGCCTCTCCTCGACCATAAAGGTAAAGTCCATTGGGCTTTTTACAGCCAAGCCGTCGTGGCTCATCGGACCAGTGCTTATCCCGGGACTCCATAGCGTGAAGCGACTGAGTTCAACTCCTCGTGGATGGGACACGAGTCCATTGTAGGTTACCTTCCCAGTATATTTTTTCACTTGTAGTTAAGACCTTGCTCAGGGGTCTCTGGACTGTCAAAGGAAACCAGAGTACCCGGAGGAGACCCATGTAAGCGTGGGGAGAACATGTTTACTCCAAACCCCCCCCCCCCCCCCCAAAAAAAAAAAAAAAAAAAAAAAAAAAAAAAACCCACCTGAGCTTGGGACACATTCCCAAGACCTTCTTGTTGTGAAGTGAACATGTTAACTACTACGCCACCGTGCTGCCATGCAAGTAATATCCGAATAATTAATTTTTAAAAACTTTTTTTTTTTTTAAACCTGTAAAACTGGACGCTTACATTAAAATTTTTGTATGTACGATTTGTTTTCAGCTGTATTAATCTTTGCTAGACACTTGGCTTGCGTTCTTCTTATTATACATTCTAACAATTGTTCCCTTGGCAGCTATCCTACATATACTGAGACAAATAATGCACATAGTTTTGTTCTAGAGAATCTGGAGCGCATTGGAGACTCCTTTTTTTAAATGTTATATATTACATTAATTTAATGTTATACAATTACAATGTTTATCATTATAATGATGAATCAACATTTCAGAACGTAGCTGATTGTTTTTCATTCTTAAACGGTTATGACAACACACCACCATTCATATCACTGACAGGCATGAAGCTCCAAACCACATGAGGCTCTGTGAACCTTTCCGACCAATCAGGTTGGAGAATTTGGTGGTTAATAGCTGCGTTTCTTCGAGGCAGATCTGAAGATGGATGTGAGGCTTGTTATAATTTATGGTGATGACACGTTACATTGTGCTACGCTCGTCAAGTAACACCATTGATAAATTGTTTTTGACAAGAATTCAGTTACTGGCAACTGGGGATCTGTCCTGACCACATAGTCTTGCTGTAGGTGTGTGTGTGTGTGTGTGTGTGTGTGTGTGTGTGTGTGTGTGTGTGTGTGAGTGAGAGATGGTCTAAGAATGTTAAGCACAGGGTCGACGAGGACGAGCTCCAGATTTATAGCCGGATGATGACAGTGTGAGGGAGAGGGCGCCGGAGGGTGCCGAGGCCACGGGACACAAGGAGGGCGCGGAAAAACGCAACACTGCTCCTGAGACCTTGGAGACCGGCGTTACAGACCAACAAGCACGTTTGCATCAGCCAAAATCGTGCGCTCGAGAGGAGGTGGGGGAGTTTGAAGAGAGGATGGCGAGAGGAGCAGCGATGGAGTAGAAAAGTCACAGATAGAACCCAGAAGCTCTCGTTATTTTTAATCATGAAGCTAAAGTAACTTAAATGGTGGGCGGAAGACAGGAAGGTGTCGAGTATAATCAACACGGTGCACGGATTAGCCAGAAAAACTAACATCCCTAACACACACCACACACGGAAATGTCAGCAAATCTGATCCAACACCTCGGTGTGGAGAGTGATACCGAATCAGACGCTTGAGATAGAAGAGAAGAGACGAAGCACTCCTTCTACTGAACATATTCAACGTATCAATGCTTACTACATGACGCTCTGAATTCTTCCGCGCACGCATCATGGCTGCGTCTTGTTCCAAGCACTCCTCAGTCACATCATCAAAAATTGCCTCAGTACCAAAAAAATAAATAAAGTAATAATAATAATAGGATTGCAGTGTGCTCACGTTTCGGTACGTGACATTACCATCATTGTTTGCTAAGCTAAAGTTATCGCCATGACTGATGGCGTCGAATAAGAACTGAGAGAGCAAGTTGTAGATTAGCGTCATCTTTACGATGTGAATTAATGCAAATGCAAAGAATTCATGATTTCTGATGATACCACCTCCTGGAGTCTGCCGGGTTGATAAGTATCAAGTAAGTAAGCAGCTGTGCAAGTCACTTAGCGTGAGCTTTGTCCCGCCCCATAGACACACTTTGATTCAGTCGTTTTGTAGCTGCTCTACTGTCACACCAGCTATTCAAGCAAAATAATCTTCTGACCAATCAGAAACGGGAATTGAACCAGACTCGCCTTTTAGTTGTTAGGCTGGTGATAATCCATTGCTGATTACCATGGGAAGAGTATGTATGGATGGCAGGAATTAGATGGCTCGTCTCCTTGACTGTTGTGTTTATGCCTGTAAAAAGGTGCTGTTGAGGTCTTATGTAGCATGTTCAGTGATTCGCTGTGTGTGTGTGTGTGTGTGTGTGTGTGTGTGTGTGTGTGTGTGTGCGTGAGAGAGAGAGAGAGAGAGAGAGAGAGAGAGTGGTTCTTGTAGGTCAGTCGGAGGATGGGCTCGTTTTTCACACTGACTCCTCTGAAGTCATCTCTGAGCATGTGACCCGAGTGTGTGTTTAGCCGCGTAATGGTAACGATGATGAGCTGTAATTGCAGGACAACAAGAGAGGGGAGGAGGAAGAGGAGTGTGTGTGTGTGTGTGTGTGTGTGTGCGCACACGCGCGCATGTGAGAGGGCAGGCATGTGAGAGAGAGCGAGAGAGACAGAGTAGGTGGGGGGGGACCTTTAACCAGCCAGGCACAACTCCTGTTTAATTTGTAACACTGTCTGTCCACTGGCTGGCGGCTACACACACACACACACACACACACACACACACACACACACACACACACACACAGAACTATAAACAACACAGCTTGTTTACATGTTAATGAGTTCTACACATATTTACTTACACTGTCTGTTTAGAGTGTGTGTGTGTGTGTGTGTGTGTGTGTGTGTGTGTGTGTGTGTGTGTGTGTGTGTGCGTGTGTGTGTGGGGTGTGTGTGTGTGTGTGTGTGTGTGTGTGTGTGTGTGTGTGTGTGTGTGTGTGGTGCATTCTTAAAATTGCGGTTTATTTAACACCCATAAACGCCGTGTTCGCTGTAGCTTTGAGCCGTGACGATGAATTATTACTCAGTGCACAAAAGCTGCTGGGATTCCAGTCACCACATGTGAAAGCCGAGTTACAGGATCGGGGTTTTTTTGCTACTCACCACCTGAGTAGAAGAAATTTAGATGTGTGTGTGTGTGTGTGTGTGTGTGTGTGTGTGTGTGAGAGAGAGAGAGAGAGAGGAGAGCTTCATGGTTGTCATGATAGCAGATAGCAGATAGCAGCTAAATTGCCCATCAGCCCGAGTGTCTATTCATCTCATAATATGTGATCACGCAACTGAACTGGACGTAACCTTATTTCTATTTGTTGTATTTTGTTTGTTTATTCAATTAAATTTTCTCTTACGTATTCAGAGTGTTGATGGATGAGAGGTTGATGGATGTTTCTGACTCATGCTGAAAGGATCCCGAAAATCAGAAGGGGGGGCAGGAGGTGAGAACGGATGGAAATCCTGCCCCCTTTTTTACATTTTTTTTTTAGTCGTATCCAATTCCCACCCATCAGGTGTTTTCTTCCCTATCACATGACCACCACTGACCAGGGAGGCATGCACACACCCGCTCAATGACATACAATGCTGCCACCTGCCAGTTTTTGAACTGCTGTGTGTGTGTGTGTTTGGGGGCGGTCTAACACACTTGGAGGGAAAACGCTATCCGCCCCCTTGTACGAATGAGCTCGCAGATGCTCATAATTGGCTGGCGATCGATGTAAGTGACAAGGAAGTGAGAGCTCCCATGACAGCTCGGCCAATGGGCTCCCATGGACTCCCAGCCACAGATGGCTATGGCATTAACCTCGATCCGAACTGATCTCCGGGTTAATAGTCATGCACCTTGTCAATGCGCCGCTTGGAAATAATTCTATTCGTTCATTCGTTTTTTAACCAAACGCTTTGTCTAACGAGGATCACAGCGAGGAACCTATCTCAGCCTATTCTGGGTGAAGCAAAATCATAACAGGAAAATAATTTATTAAAGATATCCTCCTGCTCAGATGTGCAGTACCTTCATGAAACCAAGGCCATGGAACATAATTATGTGGGAGGGGCATGTTATTCCCGTCCTCGTTAATCACAGTGA
>CM045730.1:1725000-1727500 GCA_024760905.1 Plotosus lineatus | reverse complement strand
CTTATGGGCTGTGTTCTGTTCAGCTCCGGGTTCCGCACACCTCAGAATTTCTTGATCCCAGTTTCCAAAGGTTTACCTTTACCTCCTCCATACATTTCATTATTCTGTACTACAGTATTTCTTTTCAATTCACTGACTTGTACATTCCAATAGATTAGATCATAATTATCGTAAATATTGATAGTTTTTTATATTCATTTTTATTTTCTGAGGCTGTCGTATTTGCATTTCTTACACTACTGTCCAATCAACATTTTCTTGTACTTTATAAGCCCCAGTTTCCATATATTTAAATTTTCTATCTGCTTCAGTATTCCGTGCACTCCAGTATTCCAGATACCTTGGCGTTCTGTACATTAGTTTTACATCAACTCTCCAATACAAGGATCCGTCACTTTCCGTGGTTAATTGGGACCAAGACCCCCCACGACCGCCGAATTCCGCGAAGTAGGATCGACCCCCTAACTGACGTATACACTCATGCCTCGCTTTTACGGACTTCGGTTTAACGGATTTCAGATGCAAAGGACCAAATCTGTAGCTTTCGACGAGTCCGGATCGTCCGAACTCGGGCCGTTGTTTCCGAAAGTGACTGCCAGATGACCGGACTGGCTTGAAGAAATCTCACGCTTTTTAAATCTATTCATCTATTTTCAATGCCACGTCACTGTGGCGCGAAGCGGAGAGCCAATCCTTTCTGTGTGCGGGCGGGTCCGATACCTTGAAACTTTAATTTTATTGGACTCACACGCTGCAGTGTTTATGTGACAGGAAGCGCGTCCCAAGTTTTGGCAATCAGCTGGTCTGCGGGTTGAATTTTTTCCATGTCTGTCCATTTGTGTTTGCTTGCCATTTGTGTTTGGCTTCGTGGAAATGAGCTGATAAAAATGAGAATATAGAAATATATGGCTCTCAGAGGATTAGATTTTAAAATATGTCTTTTTTTTGGCTCTGTTATTCAAAAAGGGGCAGTGGTGGTCTAGTGGTTATGGCGCAGGATCGCTGATCCTAAGGTTGGGGGTTCGAGTCCCCACAAGGTTGTCACTGTCTCCCCAGTGCAGCTGACTGGGTTATCAAAGGCAGACCATGTCTCTCACTGTCTGTGGTGAGAGGCATGTAAAAGAAACATTGCTGACTTTCGTAAAGAGTAGGCTGCAAAGCCGTCAGCATTTTTCTACGACCTGGAGAGGGATGGGCTCTGCCAGGCCAAATCAACCCAAGTCTCGCCATGGAGGCGCCCCAAAGACATCCTCGGATGTTAAGAGATAAGTGAAGTTGAAGTGAAGAAGTCAAAATGGTTCCCGACCCCTGATCTTATGGTGTACATTTACAGAGTATAGGTACAGTATTTACATTTGCCGATTACGTAGTGTGCTTAAGTAAAATTTTTTGTGATGTAATTGTTGAACTATATGGAATCGGAAACTTCGGACAATTGAGTACTTGGGACCAGTGTTTCCCCCCTATTAGTCTGTTAAACCGAGGCATGAGTATACGTACATGTATATGTGTGTATATAATATCAGTAAATTCATATTCAATGCTATAAATGCTTATCATAACAATTAAACATTCAAAAATAATGCATAATATGTAAATAAAATATAAATACACACACATATAGATGTGCATGCACTCACATGCACACCTCACATAAAAATGTAAGTAGTTTTGATGGGGAGTTTTGGGTTGTTTTTTGTTTTGTGTTTGTTTAGGGGTTTTTTTTGTTTGCATAATTGGCCTTGTTTTTGCGACATTTTCCTTAACTTTTCTCCTATTCTTCCTTAATTTCCTGATTTTTTTTTAATTTGATGAATATTTATTAAAAAATCAAAAAAAAAAAAAAAAACAAGATACACTGAAGTCGAATGAATTGAAGCACGAGGTAGCGAGGGATCCCTCTATCCTGACATCTTCGTTTTTCATGGATCTTAGTATTCAGTTCAGTTTTTCACGCGAACCTCATTATTTTCTATACTTCAGCTTTCTGTAAACCTTGGCATTCCAGGAACTTCAGCCTTACGTACCTTATTGTGCTTTTCCCTTTACCAGTGCAGTGTGGGCTCCCAAGTGGCACGCCGACAAGGTGTACGACTATTAACCGTGAGTTTGCAAGTTCGAATCTGATTCGAATGCCACAGCCGTCTGTGGCAGAGAGTTCATGGGCGCTAATTGGCCAGGCTATCACGGGAGGGAGGGACAGCATATGCTTACTGTCACTCACAGTGATCGCCAGCCAATCATGGGTGTCTGCAAGCTCATTTATATGATGGAGTGGATAGTGCTTTTTTTCTATCCAAGTTTGTTAGACCACCTCAAAATATGCATGTGCCGCAGTTCAAAAAGAGGTGGGTGGCTAGCATTGCGTGTCACGGAAGGGGCATGTGCATGCTTTAGCCCCTCCCTGATGTGATCAGGAAGGTAATACCTGGTGGGTGGGAATTGGATATGACTAAAATTAGAGAGAAAATGGGTAAAAATCAAAAAGAAAAAAGTGCAG
>CM045730.1:1547500-1720000 GCA_024760905.1 Plotosus lineatus | reverse complement strand
CTTCAGGAATCCCTGTAGTCCAATGTCCAGTCCATACCAGCATCACCTTCATTTCATGAATTTCCATACAACTCGCCATTCTGCACAACTCAGTGTTTCTCCACATGTCTGCTTTCCAGTCCCGACACTTCAGCATTCAGGTACACATCAACTTACTCCACAATTCCCAATTGTTTCCATACACCTTGACATTCCATTTTGAACTCAACATTTTGCACATTTCAAAATACCATTGTGGACACTTCAGCATTCCCTGCACTCCACTTCATTTCCTGCCGTCCAAAGTTTTTCATACACGCCAGCATTCCGTACAGCTCAGTGTTTCCTACACTTCATCATTCCTTTCAGGTCACTGCAGACTTCCCAATCCACTTTAGTATCCTCTATACATCAACTTTCTCTACTATTCAGAGTTTTTATACAGCTCAGCCTTCCACACACTTCGGCCTTTCATTGTGTACGATTCAGAATTCCCCACAGACCAGTATTCAGGATATATCAGCAGCATTCCCTTCACTTCAAGTGTTTCCATACACCTTAGCGTTCCGAATCCATATAATCCACGTCCATTATTTATAGAATTTAATAGTTTTGAGTAGTTTGTACCCTTCACTATTCTCTATGGTTGAGTATTGTGTGTTCGTCAGTATTCCATACACACCTGTTTTGAGTCCTTGGTTTGCTCCAGAATTATTAATGCCCTTAAGAGAAATGCTTTTAAAAAGGTTCTAAAAAAATCAATGTAAATATAATGCCAGGCAAATTTACTCATGAAAAATGTATTAATTTAAATTTAAATAAATATCATATTTATGTGCGTGTGTGTGTGTGTGTGGTGTACATATGAGTGCTGTTTCCTGTACACACAATTCCCAGCATATGACCTCCTCATTCATGGTAGCTGTGTTTATTTCCAGCCATGCCATTGGCCGACTCGAACCCAGCCGAATTAATTACGCAGCTTGTGGAGATTACGGCGTGTTGCCTCGCGGAGCCACGGTGGAACGCTGCTAATTACCTATAAAATCAGGCTAATTCTGATGCTAAACCCATTTTTAATTTCTGATAATTAACTCTGGATTGGATCCTTAAATACCCCAGCATACCCTCATTCTGCTAATCATGGTTGTTGTTGTGAATTATTTGGAAAGCCCCGGCCTATTACGCCCTACATTACGGCCTGTAATCATGCTAAGTGATTGGTTGGCGAAAGGTAAACCGTGTTTAGTGCCTGTCCGTCTTCTGTGTTGCCATAGAGACTACCATGCTCTGAAAATATTTGCTCTTTGTATAAGGTAATATTTGTAAAGACTGCGCGTCGCATGCGCTGTGTGCACAGACCGCTGCATCCGTGTGTCCTCGTTCATGCCTCACGTGTTTTCCATGTTGTGTAAATGTTAATTCATGCGGTTTGTAGTGAAAAGTGTTTATTGAAGTAAAAGGGTGAAAAGACACAATATGAGTAGTGTGTGGAAACCTTTCAAATTTTGTTGTTTTGTGAATGAAAATATGAATGAAAAGGGGTGCAGACAGGAAAAGAACATGGTGTAGAGCCAGGAACGCCACCCGGCAACCTCTACAGACGTTGGTGGAGATCCTACAAATGGTGGGAGTCATTCTGGAGCGATGGAGGCTGTTCCAGACACACAGATCTCTGTGCCACCTCTACTTAACATATACCTGTTGTGCCCCGGGAATGGGAATGGAGTCTTGCAAAATAGGCCACTCCTACCAGACAGAGTGATCAGTTGCTTTCAGATAAGCACACCATTTATAAAATTAAGCATTTTGCATTCAAATTTTTTTTTTTTTGACTTGTTTTGATTTTTTTATATTCTTATAATTAGCATGAGTTTTATTTTCAATCTTTCCACAGTGATTGAGGACTCAGTCTTGATTAAACTCTTTCCCAGGCTTCGGGATAAAAAGGGTGATGACCTAATGACCTTTCGGAGGTTGGGTAACAAGGAAATGGATGATTAGATAACAAGAACTGAAGGATAGAAGGAGGGAGAGAGAAAATGGAGGAAGAGTAGAACAGGACATGGCCTCTGTGTATGTCTTTTCCTGTGTGTGTGTGTGTGTGTGTGTGTGTGTGTGTGTGTGTGTGTGTGTGTGTGTGTGTGTGTCTGCTGATCCATCAGCATTGCTCATGGGCGAGAGTAGTTAGTTGATATTCTGCGGATGGCTCCATCACAGAGATCTAATAGCATGTGTGTGTGTGTGTGTGTGTGTGTGTGTGTGTATGTGTGTGTGTGTGTGTGTGTGTGTGTGTGTGTGTGTGTTTGCTGCAGAGAGAGCAGAGCAGCCCAGGGGACAAGCAGAGAGTGTTGATGTATAACGATACAATAACAAAGGCGTGCAGTAAAACCGGTGTGTGTTGTAGCATGGTGGAACCTTGGAGCAAGAGACGAGTCCACTAGGCTCAGAGACAAACCAGACCATGCAGCACACACACACACACACACACACACACACACACACACACACACACACACACACACACACACACACACACACACACGTACTGTACACACGTGTACACATCCACAACCTGTGACCCAGATTTTTATAATGGAGGACTGTAATATTACTGTTGAATGGTAGACTGAACACTTGAATACCCCGAGAACTGGAGTATTCGAACACCTGAGTATCCTAAATATTGGAATATTCCAGACACTCTAGTATCCAGAGCATTGTGAACACTCGAGTAACCCAAACATTGGACTATTCTAAACACCCCAGGATCCTAAACGCTGAAATATTCTGAACACTTGACTAGCCCCAAAACGTCAAGTATCCAGAACCCTGAAGTATCCCAAGCCATGGAGTGTCCCGAGCACTCGAGTATTCCGTATACTTCTGAGTCCTGTGCACCTCCCAATTTCTCAGTATTCCTAATCCCTTAGCGTTCACAGCCCCACAGTGCTCCTAGTATCTTGGCATTTCCAACACCTCAGCGTTTCCAAACCCTCAATATTCTAATAATTGCATTCCCAAATCCATAGCGTTCCCAATGCCTCAGCATTTTCAATACCTTGGCATTCCTTGCATATTTTCCACATTTGACATGGACTTTGTGATTCCGTGTGCTGATGAAGTGTGCTGTTGATCTTCTGAAGCTTATAATGAACCAGTGTGTCAGGAGAAAGCTGTCGGCTCAGGAGGCACAGGAAGGGGCAGTGTTTTTTCCAACTCTGTCGACCAAAGATTAGGCAGAGCATATCCAGAGAACACAAAATCCTCTACGCAAGTGCACAACATCCTTGGCTTGATCCGGTTTCTGGCTTCCCCAGTCAGAATAACCGAGCACAGACACACACACACACACACACACACACTGAATGGAAACAGTACAAAAAAATAACTCGTTTTTACATTAAACACACTGTTACAGGGACGCTGGGCATTTTACAGAGTGTAAATTTACCTCGTAAATCATACTGTAACTCACACACTTCTGTGTGTGTGTGTGTGTGTGTGTGTGTGTGTGTGTGTGTGTGTGTGTGTGTGTGTGTGTGGTGTGGTGGTGGTGGTGGTGGTGGTGGTGGGGGGCACGCGACCTGTGACTCTTCCCCACTTGAGTCTATTGCTAAAGTGAATGAATTGTTAAACTGACAAAGAGAACAAACAGTGCCAAGGTTTCTGGCCAAATCTGTCATTAACATGCAGTCTGGGGGAAAAAATGCTTACTGTGTGTGGGTGTGGGTGTGAGTGTGGGTGTGAGTGGGTGTGTTGCATGGAATGACTAGTGACTGGTTTTAAATAGGTATATTGTTTGGAGTAAGTGAGATGTAAAAGGAAGAGTGGCAGTGTGTGTGTGTGTGTGTGTGTGTGTGTGTGTGTGTGTGTGTGTGTGTGTGTGTGTGTGTGTATACACACTGTTTCTAACCACTATATTTGATTGGGTTTGACAGATATGGAGTCTGGAGAGCGACTGGCTTCGCCTTCCTCCACCCCAGTCTCCGTACACACCAGCTCATCTTCAACCTCATCCTCAGTGTCCCCAGCTTCCAACGCCAAGAGCAACCTCAACCACGGAGCCGCAGCCTCGCTCGCCGCCTGTGGTAAGAAAACACACACACACACACACACACACACACACGCTTGAAGGTAACATACTGAGCATACACTTGCACGTTTTTTCTGATAGTTAAAAAAAACACTTCTCCTATGTCCATCTGGTAATCGTGTGTGTGTGTGTGTGTGTGTGTGTGTGTGTGTGTGTGTGTGTGTGTGTGTGAGAGAGAAAGAGAGAGAGAGAGAGAGAGAGAGCGAGAGAGGCTGTGGTTCCTGCTGTACTGTAGTACAGGGAAAGTGATGCTCTGAGTGGCTGCTGCCGTAATTACCGTGTTATTGTGGAACACGTGAAAACACCTTTCTGTCTCAGGCAGGCTTTAGCGCTCACAGCTTTGGCTGCAAATTGAAAAGCTTCTGCATTAATGAGACTCCAACAATTAACTAGGCTTTTGTCAGCCTGCTTCTGTCTGAGCTTCTTTCTCCCTTCCCTCTCACACACCCCCTCCTTTACCTCAGTTTGTTTTACCTCAATGTCTTTTACCTCCATTTTATTTCCTTTCTTCTTCGATCCCTTTACCTTTGTTTATTTTATGTATCTCAGTTTCCTTTACGTCAATTTCCTTTCCTTTAGATTTCTATAAATAATATTAATTTACCTCAGCTTTATTTAATATGCCTCAGGGCTTCCTTACCTCGGTTTTCTTTACCGCAATTTTATTTCCCTTCCTTTAGAGTTCTATATCTCAGCTTCCTCAACTTCTGTTTTATTTATCTTCCGTCATTTCTTCTTTACTTCAGTTTCCTTTCTCTCAATTTTCAGTTCAGTTCATTTTCTGTAACCGCTTAATCCTAATTAGGGACACGGGGAGGCTGGTGCCCATCCCAGCCGACTCCGGGCGAGGGCAGAGTACACCCTGGACGGCTCACCAGGCCATCTCAGGGCGGAAACACGCTGACGGCTGTGCAGCTCCTCTTTACGAAAGTCAGCAATGGTTCTTTTACATGAACCTCACACCATAGACATGGAGAGACATGGCCGGCCTTTGATAACCCAGTTAACTGCACTGCGGGGACAGTGACGACCCATGGAGAGTGGGACTCAAACCCCTAACCTTAGGATCAGCGATCCAGCACCATATACCACTAGGCCACCACTGCTCACACAATATCTTTCCTTTCCTTGAGTTCTTATTTCCACTATACAAGCAGATGGGGGTGGGACATTTGTTGGAGGAGGGGCTTTTCTAATTTGCATAATCATAGATGTGATGTTCTTGGGAGAGAGTAAGAAATGAAGCAACTGTTTGAAACCTAGCCTTCAATTTCCTTTCCCATTCTCATTCTGTTTCCTTTTCTCTCCCCTTCTGTTCCCACTCTTTCCTTTCTCTTTTTTCACTTCTCTTTTTATCTCCGTCATCCTTCCCTTGTGCTCCTCTTTCCTTTGGTTTTCCCTCCTTTCCCCTCTACTCATCCTCATTTCACACTCATTTCTTTTTCCTCTTTCACCCGTCCTTTCTTTCCACGTGCTTCTGTTCTTTCCTTTCCTCTTTCATCCCTTCCCGTTTCTCCCTGCTTTTCCATTCACTTATGTTTTCTATCGTCCTCCTTCCCCATCCTTCAGTTTTCCTTTCCTTCCCTTCTCTACTTGTTTCTGTCTAAAAATAAAAATAAAAGCCAATTATTTTTCTATTTAAATGTGGGCCATGCAGCGTTAGCCTTCCAGTTGAAGAGGGTGGGGCACTTATGTTTGGAGACATTTTTTATTTGCATATTCATAGAATATATACGGAATATATATCTTTAGCAAGCGTCATGATGTAAGTTTTGGATGACTTCCGCATGTTTAACAGCTGCATCTTTCCCACGACGAATGTGTTTTGCTTTTTGCTTTGTTTTTTTTTTTTTTTCTTTTTTTTTTTTGTTTTGTGTTTGTTTTTTTTTTCGCGGGTCCAGCTGAGCGTGTCATCACGTCAGGGAAGGAGACCGAAGCAGGTCTGCTCTGAAATGGAGAAGACGTGAGCATCTTGCAGGGCTAAAATGGAGAGCACATGTCTGTGCTTTCTCCCCCTCAAACACAGGCTTGGCAATTAACTCCAATCTGTCGGCAGCGGCGTGATTGACGCCAACAAAGGGCACGTTAATCCCTCTGCTCTGCATCCCGCACGAGCGGGGCGAGGAGATGCAGGAGAGTGCTGCGTTCTGAGACGGCCCCCGTTTGTCACAGTGAAGGACGCAGAGAAAGGAGGGGACACTGATGGTTGATTGTGTGTGTGTGTGTGTGTGTGTGTGTGTGTGTGTGTGTGTGTGTGTGTGTGTGTGTGTGTGTGAGAGAGAGAGAGAGAGAGAGAGAGAGAGAGAGAGAGAGAGAGGCAGAGAGAGATTAAAAGTGTAACAGAAAAAAGTGAAGGAAGACAAATAAGGGTGCGATTGCGTTAAAGAGAGGGAAGGATGGAGGGTAATCTGGTAATTCTCTCTTTATTTCTCTCTTAATCTCTCTTTTTCTTTCCTGGTGCATGATTTAATTATCGGCAGCTGAAACGTATTAACAAGAAGCTGTGTGTGTGTGTGTGTGTGTGTGTGTGTGTGTGTGTGTGTGTGTGTGTGTGTGTCATCAGGACTGAATGTCAACCTTTCAAGAGAACGTCCCCGTTCATTTATCTCCACGTCCACATTTTCCTCAGTCATTTGTGCCGTTGATGTCGAATTCTGCCTTCTGATTGGTCAGGATGTGTTGATTGACATTCTATAATGGAGGGTCTGGCAGAAGTTTATTTTAACACGCTGTTACCATTTCTATAGTAACAACTGTTGATACAGTGATGTTTTTAAAAAGAAACGAATACATTTGTTGAACGTGTAAGTAAGGAGTCTCCAGTGTGAGAGAAAGAGTATTTATGTCTGCATGAGTAAAAGATAGAGTTGGAAAGAGCAGGAGAAAGAGAGACATGAATGGTGCCTACTCGTCCATCTTCACCACACACACACACACACACACACACACACACACACACACACACACACACACACACACACACTCATCGTTCATCGTCTCCTCCCAGTTGCAGCAAAAAAAAAAAAAAAAACCCTCCATATTTCTCCGTCATCACTTTTTCCCTCCGCTCGAGCCTGACCTGGCACGCGGCCGTGCTGCTGCCGTTCCGCTGCAGCCGAGACGCTTCCCCCAGAGCCTCAAAGCCCCCTCCCCAACGCTGTCGCTGATGTAAATTAGATTTATATGAAATATGTGCCAACAAAATTGTACCTGACTCCTGGAGGAGACATCACCCTTCCAAATAATAAAGAAAGAAAGAACACACACTCCAGTGATGAAGATTACAGTGAAATTACTCCGGCGATTTAATGCACTCTATTAAACAATAGTAGAGCGTGAGTAAGCATGAGTCTGAGTAAGCGTCTTATGACATCCGCTTGCTCTGACATCCAAGGTGGTTTTTCTTTCTTTCTTTTTTTTTTTGATCATAGCTTTCGGTCAGTGTCTATCAGCAAGCCTGTGATTACATTAAACACCACATACTTATCTGGACCGACACATTGGAAACTCAAGAGTAAAAGCCATGATAGTGCACATATGAAGCGAGAGAGAGTTCACGCCTTTCTGTGTGGAACTAATGGCATCGGCGCCCTCTCCGAAAGTGAATTATGCACTGTAGTGTGTGTGTGTGTGTGTGTGTGTGTGTGTGTGTGTGTGTGTGTGTGAGAGAGAGAGAGAGAGATTGCGCAACCACTCTCTCTCTCTCTCTCTCTCACACACACACACACACAGATTGCGTGTGTGTGTGTGTGAGTGCGTGTGTGTGTGTGTGGGGGGAGTGCGCGTGCGTGTGCGTATGTGTGTGTGTGTGTGTGTTTGTGTGTGAGAGTGTGTGTGCATGTGTGTATGAGAGTGCGTGTGTGTGTGTGTGATGGAGAGAGAGAGAGAGAGATTTTGTGTGTGTTTAAGTGTGTGTAAGTGTGAGAGTGCATGTTTTGTGAGTGTGTGAGAGTGCTTGTGCATGTGTTTGTGTGTGCATGCGTGCATGTGTGTATGAGAGTGCGTGTGTGTGTGTGTGGGGGGATTGCGGCGTGCGTGTGCGTATGTGTGTGTGTGTGTGTTTGTGTGTGAGAGTGTGTGTGCATGTGTGTATGAGAGTGTGTGTGTGTGTGTGTGTGTGTGTGTGTGTGTGTGTGTGTGTGTGTGTGATGGAGAGAGAGAGAGAGATTTTGTGTGTGTCTAAGTATGTGTAAGTGTGAGAGTGCATGTTTTTGTGAGTGTGTGAGAGTGCTTGTGCATGTGTTTGTGTGTGCATGCATGCATGTGTGTATGAGAGTGCGTGTGTGTGTGTGTGATGGAGAGAGAGAGGGAGAGAGAGAGAGAGAGAGAGATTGTGTGTGTATGTGTGTGTGTAAGTGTGAGAGTGCATGTGTTTGTGAGTGTGTGAGAGTGCTTGTGCATGTGTTTGTGTGTGCATGCGTGCATGTGTGTGTGTGAGAGTGTGTGTGCATGTGTGTGTGTGTGTGTTTGTGTGTGTGTGTATGAATCCACATGATCAAGTTTCTGTGTTCTGAGTTTTTTCCGGGCCTTTCTGGCAATCCCTGGGAATCCTCCACTCTTCCTGATGCGATATCAAAGGCGTTTTATTCCTCTGTTACACGGTCAACCTGCTGTCCCTTTAGCCAGTTTCTCCAGACCATCCATTGGTTGAACGTTTCTATGGAAATAATCGTGAAAATCAGCACCTTAAGACCTCAGATTCCCAAATTCATTCACATATGGTCAAAGGTCACCGCAAGCCTTGAAAGAGCTTCCTCCCTTTCTGAAGGAGATTTTCGGCGTGAAGGCTGTCGGCCCAGTTATCTAGCATTATAGAGTTTGTTCAAGACGGTTGTGATTTTCATCCGTTTATAGTCACGTTGAGTGTAGCATAGCATCCATGAAGTTACTTCCTGTTCCCTCAACGGGAAGCTTTTAAGCGAAATCCCTGCGGGATATCTGGAGGAAGAAATTCTCACACAGACATTTGGACACGTTTGGTTTCTCAACTGCAGTAGAAATTGTATACGACGACGTCTATCTCTTGGCGTCGATCTGTTAGCATCTGTCTTTCGCTGGCTCTTGATGTCTGTGACTGTGTTTACTTTTTGTATCTGTCTCTTGGTGTCTGACCCTGTGCCTCAGCACCTGTCTGTGTCTCTCTGAGACTTTTTCTTGGATTCTGTCTCTAGGAGTGTTTGTCTCAGCATTTTTCGGTGTCTGTCTCTGCATCTGTCTCTTATTGTCTGTCTGTCTCTCTGCATCTGTCTCCTGACGTCTGCCTCTGGTTCTCCACATCTGTCTCTCTGCATCTGTCTCAGTGTCTCCACATCTGTCTGTGTCTGTCTCTCAGCACCTTTCTGTCTCTTAGTGTCTGCCTCTCTCTCGGTGTCCGTCTCGTGGTGTCTGTCTCTGTCTCAGTGTAACTGATCGTATGCTGATTATATCAAATCATTATTTATTTATAATAATGTATATATTTATTATAGTGTATTTATTTGTTTTTTATAATTTCAGGTCCTCTGTTCGGGGTGACAGGAAGTGAGCAACCCTTCAGCGTGACCTCAGTGACCTCGGTGCCCAGTGCCTTCCCTGTGATGGCGCACCCTGCTTTCGGCTTGCTCTCCCCTGGTACAGCTCGCCCTGAGTTTGGCGGACTTGGAGCGCTGGGGGTCACGGCAGCCCTGGCAGCACACCCACAACTCGGGGTTTTCACAGGTCAGTAATTTCGGAGGGTTTTTGCATTGTTATACACATATGTATCATTATCATTAAAATGAGCTCATGTGCTTCCGATTCAGACTTTTTTTTTTTATTTGCATAACAAATAACTTCAAGTGAGTGTGTGAAAGTTTAAGTGGTAGTGTTTGACTCATTACTCTGTCTGTACTGATGTTTGATCAGTCTGTTCTATGTTACATACACTGTTACATAAGATGTAAATAAAATATAAATACACACACACATACAGATGGTATTGCATGAGAAGATAACACACATACATACGCGCACACACGCACACAGATGCAACAATATAAATAGTTTTGATGGGAGATTTTGGGTCATTTTTTTGTTTAGTGTTTGTTCAGGGTTTTTTTTAATAATTGGCCTTGTTTTGTGGCTTTTTCCTTAACTTTTCCCCTATTCTTTCTTAATTACCTTAATTTTTAATTCAATGAATATTTAAAAAAAAACCCCACAATGCACTGAAGCCGCATGAATTGAAGCGCGAAGTCGCGAAGTAGCAAGGGATCCCTGTGTGTGTGTGTGTGTGTGTGTGTATATATATATATATATATATATATATATATATATATAGAATGGGGCAATGGTGACCTGGTGCACTGGATCGCTGATCCTAAGTTGGGGGTTCGAGTCCCACTCTCAAAGCTCTCTCAAAGGCCGGTCATGTCTGTCACTGTCTATGGTGAGAGGTTGATGTAAAAGAACCATTGCTGACTTTCGTAAAGAGGAGCTGCAAAGCCGTCAGCGTGTCTCTGTCCCTTGCTAAAGGGTTGTGTCAGGAAGGGCATCCGACCTAAAAACCTATGCCAAATGAAACGTGCAGATCATTCGCTGTGGCGACCCCTGACAAATATATATATATATATATATATATATATATATATATATATATATGGAATATCACTGTCACCTTTTGACCAATCAGAATAAAGAATTTTGTGCGTCTTTCTCTCATATCTCAGAGTGGTGGCGAGCAGCCGAGGCTCATGGGCGGACTTCAGCGGCCTTCTTCCCTCCTTTTCTAGGCTTGCCTCCTCTGTTTGCCCCTCCCCTTCAAAACCATGAGGCCATGCCCTATACATCCAAAACCTTGAGCAAAAGCAGCCAGGCTTCAAAAGGTGACCGTTTTAAAATTTAATTAAATGATGATGATGATAATGATTATTTTTACTTTTTTAAGTCTTTTTACAGAGTGTCCGTGCATTTGTTTGTGTTTATGCATTTCAGGTGTTAACGGAGCTCTAAACGGAAGCGTGGTCTCTCCATCCACTACTAAAGGCAGTGTGTCCGTGTCGTCCTCGCCTGCCCTCAATACCTCCAGCATTAAGCCATGCCCTCGCAAGGCCTCTCATCACAGCAACAGTACAGGAGAGCTCCAGGACAAACCCTCACAGAAACCAAAAGAGAAGGTACAAACGGTCCAGGGCACTGTCTGCCTCCAGTGCAGATTTTATACAGTTCTATGTCGCGGCTGCTTCATTCGTGGCTTAAAAGAAAGAAAATAACAGAAAGTCTTCGTTCTGCTGCTTTCCTTCATTTGTTTTTGTTACTGCAGCAGGAACGTGGTCCCATTTAATCACAAATAACATAGTTTCTTAAACACAGGATCGATTACTGATACATTATGGCACTGCTCAGTTCCTGATTTTGATTGCTCATTGGTCAGAAAGGGTTGATTTGATGGATGCATTTACTGTTGCTTCAAGTATGACTGTACTAGTTCTGTATCAAGTGCCAACATTTCTCCAGTAACAGCACATTCGAAGGGACTTGAATGATAGAAGAGATTAGGATGGTTTCTTTGTCACATGACCAGGTGCGGCTGTTAATTGCTACTGTACTCTCAGTGAGAACAGGGTTGAACTGGTTTCAGAGTTGTTCCATGACATTGAATGTAAATGCCAAGGATTAAAAATAACCCAACATTATTACATAATAAAAATCTATGGTAATTGGCAGTTGCTGGTATTGGAGCTCGAACTATCAGCTGTGAGAGCAGTAACCCAGAGCCTTAACCAGTGCGCCACCAGCGCCCCACTATTTGCTTATTACGTGTTTGTTGGTTGCTGTAGAAACCACGTAAGAAACAGATGGAAGGATCCGGAATGAGTGACAGTGAATCAGGATCGTCTTTGGACAGTGATGTGGAAGGAGTCAGCAGCAGTGACCTGGACGACCTCGGCGAGGAGGAGGAGGACGACGATGATGACGACCAGAGCAAAGACAGCGAAGAGTCTGACTCTGAAAAAGAGCGACAGAAGAAAAAGAAATCGAAGGTTCGCGTCTTGTCATTTTCGAAGGGAAATTGTTTTGTCCTGATTCAAACCCCAGCTAAAAACCAGCTTTTCTTTTTCTCAGGTCACACCGTCAAACCTGCGGCTGGGCAAAATGGAACAGCCCATGTCTGTAGAAGCGTGGGACCTCCGTGAAGGCAACGCACCCCAGTCCTCGTTGCTCATTTCCAAATCCAGAGACAGATTTGCACAGCCCACCAGCGTCATCCAATCCACCGGCCTCGCCGTTAACACCAAACCGCTGCCACTGATCGGCCAATCGCAGCGTGACTCCTCCCCTCAGCGACTCAGCTCCTCCTCCTCTCCTCGACCCTTGCCTGGTACCACTCATCAGTCCCTCCCACTGTCTCTGTGCTCCTCCCCTAAACCATTATCGGTTCCTTCTCCTCCCAAACCCCTCCCTTTGTCTTCCTCTCCTAAGCCACCTCCCCTGAGCCCTTCTCCTAGAGCGCGGGGTTCCGCACACAAGTCGCAGGCGGCAGCGTTGGACTTGCTGAGTAGCAGGAAGCTTCTGGAGAGCTCGCTGTCCCACATTGCCAACTATAGACTGAAGCAGGTGGGTGTGTGCTCATAAAGAACTTGAGCTGATTAAGGTAATTGATTGGTGGCTGGGCGAGACTTGCTACACTGTACAGAACACACTTTCGAACCCTGTTGGGACAAAATGACAACAACAAAATCCCTTGTTCTTTTCTTTGCTTTGTTTCATTTCGCAAAAGCAAATGAGCACAGGCGGCTTCTATGTGTTGTGCTAAAGCCAATTTGGAATGAGGGGGTTCAGGGCACAGTTGGTATTCAGCGTCCGTCCCTGGGTATTGACCAGCCATGTTGAAAAGGTCAGTGAGAGAGAAAGAGAGAGAGAGAGAGAGAGAGAGAGAGAGAGAGAGAGAGAGCGAGGGGTGGGGTGAAAGAGTGATGTTTCTGCACGCTATTATCTGTAGCATTGGGTTCCCCACTGTGTGATATTTTTAGATGAATGCGTGCAGCTTTATTTAAAAATAAAAAAAATAAAAAAAATCCTCCTCCAAAAGCCAATGAGCAATTAACTCTACCACTTCTTCCTCCTAGATTATTAGCAAATGAGTACAAAAATTGATTTATTCCCACCCTTTCTTCTGTAAGCATGAAATTAGCGCTGAAGAGGCTAATACCCGTTCATGGTAATCGGCTAAAGTGGTTTTTATCGCACATTTATTGCACTGAACAGTCTTAATATCGGCCTTTGCGCTTTCGACTTCCCTTCATCTGAAATTCCCATTCAGACGTCAGAGAGATGTTTACCGACGAGAGACGAAACGGCAAAATCTGCAGCCATTGAGCAGATCATGTTAGAGCGCTTCTCTGCTCGTAACCCCCCACTTTGTCGCCAATGGGGGTGAGTGGCGATTTAATGGCAAAACACTGCACGAGATGTCTGCTCAGGACTCCTTTGTTCCCAGAATTGATGAGGAGTCACATTGCACACGCCAAACACCTCCCCACCAACACCACACACACACACACACACACACACACACGCACACACACACACACACACACACACACACACACACCCACCATCAGGGCTTGGGCTGCCACATGACAACCAGAGCAATTACCACATTTCCTTTCAATTCATTCCAAAGTCCTTTTAGTTAATGCTTTATTTTTTTATACATCCTCTCATTTTAATATCTCTCTCTCTCTCTCTCTCTCCCCCCATCCTTCTCTCCTCTCCCCCTCACCCTCGTCCCCCTTTGCTGTCATACCGCTTTTTCACTCTCTATCCCCCTTTTCTCTTTGTAACTTTTATTCAGTCTTTACTTGCGCATGACCAGGAGTATCCACTCCAGCTCAAGAAGCTACAGGACCTTTACAAGACCTCAAAGAGTTCTGGGGTCATCTCCTCCTCCTCCTCGTCTTCATCTTCCTCCTCTTCCTCCTCTACTATCCTCCCGCCCAAATCCACACCGAGTCGTACCAAGCCCCCAGCTGCTCCAGTCGTGTCGACGTCACCAAGCCTGATGCTCTCACAGACTCTCCTGGGTCTGGGTCACACCAACGGCATCATCCAGAGTTCCACGCAGGACACCCCACTAGCGCTCACTACCAAACCTCGCTCTGACCTGCCCGTCAACCTCAGCACCAGCGGCAGGAAGGATATGTCCGTGCCTGCCCCTTTACCTGCTCCGCTGCCAGCTCTAGTACCAGCGTCCGCCCTGCCAGCACGACCTCGCTCTTCTCGCAAAAACAAAACTCCCAGAGCCCTGGAGGCCTGGAAAGATGTTTCCCAGAAGCACGTGACGAATCTGTTCCACCACGGAGGAGGAGAGCAAGAAACTCCAGGCAAGAAGGACTCAGACGAGTCAGGCGAGGATGATGATGATGACGAGGACGATGATGTGGATGATGATGAGGAGGATGAGGAGGATGAGGACGACAGTCTCTCAGGTTTGTGAAATGTTTCATGATTGTTGAAGATCCTACAGTCATTCAGTTTCTGTTAAGTAGGGGCATAGCAAGAGATTTAGATTATGAATAAGTGTATGGTATGAGGGGCGTAGACAGGTACTGAGCAGGGACAGTTTGGAGAGAGGAGAGGCTGAGAGGAGGCAAGCTGGGGAGGGGATGAAAGGGGGAGTGGTTCTAAGGGAGTGGGTTGGGAAGGGGTTGAGAGAGGGCAGGTTGGAGTGTGACTGAGATGGGGGTGGGTGTGCTGAGGGGACAGGTTGGGGAGTGGCTGAAGGGGCAGGTTCTCGACGGCTACATCCAATCATGAAGAATGGACGTCGATCCCTGAAGCTTAAATGATGCTCATACACGGATTGTCATGGCTGTGATCACAATGATCTACTGCATGGTTTGCCAGGCCACATGCGGGCTCACTCACACCTGGGCAATTTGGAACAGCCCGTTAACCTACCGTGCATGTTTTTGGACTGTGGGAGGAAACCAAAGTACCCGGAGGAAACCCACGCAAGCACGGGGAGAACATGCAAACTCCACACAGAAATGCCCAAGCCGGGAATCGAACCCAGGCATTCTTGCTGTGAGGTGGACGTGCAAACCACTACACCACCGTGACATCCGGGGCAGGTTGGGAAGGGATTGAGGGGGCATTTTGGGGAGGGAATGAGAGAGGGTGTGCTGTAGAGGGGAGGGTTGGGAGGGGGCTGAGAGAGGACAGGTTGGAGCATGACAGGGTGGGGAGGGTCTGAGAGAGGCAAGTAGGAAATGGGCTGTGAGAGGGAGGGGTTGTGAGGGGGGGGGGGGGGGGTCGACTGGGGAGTGGTTGAGGGATGAGCGCTTTCACAGATTTCCCTTCACAAGGATGTGGTCCAGGGTAGGTAGTTTAGCTAGTATAAGTCAACATGCCAAGCTTGCTACATATAGCAGAGCAGAGATAAACTCACCATTACACGAATGAGTGTTTTCATTCATTTTTGGTGAACTCTGTAAATAGAGTGTGAATAGCTCCATATAGCAAGACATAACAGTAACAGCTGCTAGTTGCGAAAGTGATACAAACTACAAGCAATAGGAGCGATTTGTCACCCGCTCGGCTGAACGGCGTTTCCGAACGCGACGTGGATAAATAAATATTTGCAGGTGACATCGCAGTAAGAGTAGCAAGTTCAAGAGTCAGCTGTTTTTTATCGTTTTCCACTCCTGTTAATAGAGATGATTTGTCTCCCAGAGTCAGACAGTAACTCGGACAGCGAGCTGAATGGCTCGGAGAGGAAGAACAGGGACACGACGGAGACGGAGACCGACAATGAGAGGACGCCTTTGAAGCTGGGCAAAAGCTTGCCCCTGCTCGCCGCTGCACCCGCCAATTACAGCTTACCCGAGTGTTCGCCGCTCAACCTCCAAGTCATGAAACCCTCCGGCGTGGCCGCGTCCACCATCATGAGCAATTCTGGTGCCTTGACCTATCATAGCTCACCTTCCTCATCTTCATATTCCGTCGGAACTTCTCCAGGTAATCTTTAGTAACCGCGAAAGGTTCTTAAACGGGTTTAGGGTTAATGCGCTTAATATTGCGTAGGGTTTTTCTTTGGCGAGCCCGCTGTGACGCTCAGTTGACGAGCTCTATTTATAGGGTAAATAAATTGTGGTTGTAGGCGTCTGTGATGCTTCAGTCCCCCCCACTCCTGAAATGAAGACATTTCCTTCTTAATCTCATTATCTCCCTGCACACATAGGCGAGTGAGATAGTTGACGCAGTAGCTAATGAGGACTGCGCGTGTGTGTTCGGTTGTGTGTGGAATTTACAGTAACCTCCGAGCCATGTTTGGTTGAACCTGTTGGCTCGGGTTTACACACTCATTATGGCTCTTTGGCTGACTCTGACTTTTATTTATTTATTTATTTATTTTTCTCCAGCGAGATTCGTTAAACAAAATACTCTCAAATCCAGCAAACATGTCGAGCCCGTGGGTTTGTTCTTGGCCAGGATTCAACAGCAGGAAGAGCACTTGTTGCTCTCTCACTCCCACACTGTGTGTGTGTGTGTGTGTGTGTGTGTGTGTGTGTGTGTGTGTGTGTGTGTGTGTGTGTGTGTGTGTGTGTGGAGAGAGTGTTTGCTCTGGCTTTGAGGAACGTGATGATTCGATGTCAGAGAAAGAAGCTTTCAGGACAGTGAAAAGCTAATGGTGTGAACGCCATATTGACTGCAAGTCTCGTTTTCTACTGCGCCAAGCTGTTCACTTCACTGCTGGGATCTCTCTCTCTCTCTCTCTCTCTCTCTCTCTCTCTCTCTCTCTCTCTCTCTCTCTCTCTCTCTCTCTCTCTGTGTGTGTGTGTGTGTGTGTGTGTGTGTGTGTGTGTGTGTGTGTGTGTGCGTGCGTGATTTTATATCATGGTGGGGATATAATATCTGATGGTGCTGTCCTTATGGGGACATTCAAACACTTTCATACAAAAACTGTTCATTTGTTTTACAAAAAAGTCACATGGTTTCCTGTTGGTATTTGTGGTCCGGGTCAGATTTTCAGTGATAGTTAATTTATAGCATCTTCACAATGATAGTAATACAAACCTTTGTGTGTATGACCGAGTATACAGTAGGCCCCCGTTTTTCACGGTGGTTCGGTTCCACCCCTTCCCGCGGATCAAGAAAATTTGCGAGTTATTGACGTGGTTTTAAAACAGTATGTATGATGTTACATGCGCTAAAATATGTATCTTGAACACATTCTATATCCAGTCTTACTCATTAATAATGCAGTAAAATGTAGTAATGATTAAGTAAAAACTTTTAAATTTTGTACTGTGATAATATTTATGAATAAATAAAATGCTCAGGCTTCTTACCAGAAGCTAAAGAAGATGCAGGGATTTGAGTGACATCATAGGGCTTAAATAATCATTTACAATCAAACACACGAAAAAAAATTTTCTTCGCAATTCAGGAAATCACGTTGATGACGTGTGTGAAGGAGAAAAAAAAGAGGTGTACACATCATGCAACCAATCAGCAGGAGATAGAAACAAAAGCTCTCAGCTATTGGCTAAATTTCAATCACGTGCCAGTTACTTCCGGGGTTTGTTGCCAATCCGCGAGTATGTGGGGGCGCGAGCGCTGAACCGTGAATGGGTAAGGGCCTACTGTGCTCAAGTCTGACTCACTTGTGTTTCTGCTTTCTCTCTATCGCTCTCTCCCCATGTTGTAGGATCTGGTAAAAGGAAGCGTGTGATGAACGAGGATGATCTGAAGACTCCTTTAGAAATGGGGTATGTATACCAGCATGACTCAGACGTCTCTCTCTCTCTCTCTCTCTCTCTCTCTCTCTCTCTCTCTCTCTCACACACACACACACACACACACACACACACACACACACACACACTTTCCCTCCTTCACTCTCTCACACACCTATGTCTCTCACATATACACACACACACACACTGTCTTTCTTTTTCACTCGCTCTCTCTCGCTCTCTCTCTTTCTGTCTCTCTCACACACACACACACACACACACACACACACACATACACACACTTTCTCTCTCTCTGTCTCTCTCTCTCTCTCTTTCACACACACACACACACACACACACACACACATACACTTTCTCTCCTTCACTCTCTCTCTAAGACGCACTCTCTCTCAAACACTCACACACTTTCTTTCCCTCACTCTCTCTCACACACCTATGTCTCTCACATATACACACACACTTTCTTTGTCACTCGCGCTCTCTCGCTCTCTCTCTCTCTCTCTCTCTCTCTCTCTCTCTCACACACACACACACACACACACACACTTTCCTCTCTCTCTCTCTCTCTCTCTCTCTCTCTCTCTCTCTCTCTCTCAGACACACACACTCTCAAACACACACACACTTTCTCTCCCTCACTCTCACACACATATGTCACACACACACACACACACACACACTTTCTTACTCCTTTTTTTCTCTCACACATACTGTCTCCATGTTCTCTCTCTTTCTCACACACACACACACACACACACTCTCTCGCCTTCATTCTTTCTATCTCTCCTTCACTTTCTCATACATGCATTCTCTCCTTAACTTTTTCTCTCACACTCTCACTCTCCTTGCTTTCTCTCTCTCTCTTACACATCCCCTCCCTTTGTCTCACACACACCCACACACACACACGCGCACTTTCTTTCTCTCTTTCCTTTCTCTCTCTCGCTGTCTCTCTTGTTGTCTCCCTCTCATTCATATAATTTCCTCACATTGTGTTTATATAATTCGCCATCATGCTCAAGCCAACATCATCTCTTTCGTCTCCACTCTAGCTGGCGGCGAGAGACCAGGATCAAATCCACTGGAGGTCGTCTCCAAGGAGACGTGGCGTATTACACACCCTGCGGCAAACGGCTGCGGCAGTACCCCGATGTCATGAAGGTAACCCTCCGACCTCTGACCCTTCTCGCCCTTGCTTTTTAGTACCCACAACCCCTCTCCCTCCCCTACCAGGAAGCAAGAAAAAAAAATACATTACATAAAAACAAATAAAAACAAAACCCTCTAGAAGTCATCTACTCCCTCCCCCTCCCCCGCCACAGCACTCCAGCCTCTCCCCCTTCTCCCCTGTGTGTAGATTAGCTTTGCTGTGTAGTCCCCGGCTTTCAGTGTGCTACTCCACTTCCTGATGGCTCTCTGTCTCACCAAACGTCATTATTATTCTCTCTTCTGTAGTATCTATCCAGATACGGAATAACTGACATCACACGTGATAATTTTAGCTTCAGTGCAAAAATAAGGGTTGGTGACTTCTATGAAGCCAGAGAAGGACCCCAGGTGAATGCCTTTCATCTCTCTTTCTCTCTCCCTCATTCTCTCTCCCTCATTCTCTCTCTCTCCCTCGCTTTCTCACTGTCTCTGTGTCTCCCTCTTGCTGTCTCTCTTTCTCTCCTCCCTCACTAGTTCTTTCTTTTTTCTTCATCTCTCTTCCTTCTCTGTTTTCATTTATTAATTTATTTGTTTGCTTGTGTTTTCTTTTTCCCCGCCCTGCCTCACTCTCTCACTCTTTTTTCTAACACTTTCATCTTAAATAAAAAGGGCAGGGACATAGATTTTAACCCCCATATATAGAATAAAAGTCCCCTTATATGTAGGAAGCCATGCAATAATCAGCTTTTATTACCTCCACAGGGTGTTCTGTTTCTCTTTCTGTTTTGTGTGTTGGAGCTTATAATCCTTATATAAATAAAACATTTATCAACAAATTTTCTGGTTGATTTCCTTTTTTTTTAAATTTCGAAACTAGTTTGTACCGCATTGTCATCGCTTATCATGAACGATGGTGTGAACACCCCTCCTTTCCTGTGAACTGATTGGTCGGTTTTGCTCATGTCATGCCCTCTCAGGGTCTGCAGTGGTGCCCGCTGAGTGAGGATGAGGTCATTCCACGTATCAGAGCCATGGAGGGCCGCAGGGGTCGGCCGCCCAACTCTGAACGCCAGCACACACTCGGGGACAGCGAGGGCTCCGGGGGGCGCCGCAGGAAGGGTCGTCCACCCAACGTGGGACACACAGAGTTCCCTAGTCCCTCTGAGGCCAAGCTGCTTCGCAAACTCGAGGCTCAGGGTAACACTAACACCCTGTTCACCTATCGCTGTGTCATCGACACCAAACAGATATCATCACTTAGCCGTCCTCAAACTTCCTGTTTCAGAAATTGCACGGCAGGCTGCGCAGATGAAGCTGATGAGGAAGCTGGAAAAGCAGGCGCTCGCACGAGCAGCAAAAGAAGCTCGCAAACAGCAAGGTGCAGTTTAAATAGGGGTGTTGCTGAAATTTTGAGATTTTTTTCGGGTGTTTTTGGTAAAAAATAACCTTTACTCCTGAAATAATTACCTCCGCTAAGGAGTTGGTTTAGGTCAGTTTGTTTATGCAAAAAGTTATGAATGGATCCTGATTAATATTTTTGAAGGGTTGGAGTTTGGTCCAAGTAACCCTCCGTTCAATTTTAGGATGATCCAGATCAAATACTGGATGCAGGAATTTTTAAAAAGTTTCTTTAACATTGTGAGACATATTTATCATTGTGTTTCTTGGGGGGGGTGTCATGACTGCAGGCCGAGCTTGGTGGATGTTTGCCTTTTCTAAGTGCCACTAGTTACAATAAACATTTATTTAATCCAGGACGAAAGAAAAAAATTACCATATTATATTTACTTTGGAGGGAAAAGACATTTTTAACAAATTCTCTAAATAAATAAATATTTTTAGAGAAAGTATCCCTGTGGTGGGATTCCCACCAAATTTAAGCCAAATTGGTGGTATGAGGGTGCCAATACTTCCCAAAGGACACCATTCATTTCCCAACCATGGCTAACTATGAATACTACATATTAATCTCTTTTCCACTCTGGATGGCTGTGTCCCGATGTGGCCCCTGCATGCCACAGACCTCGTTTAGTCAATTGACCCATCTGCTGGTTCACCTGTACTCTTCACTGTTACAGTGTTCATGCACTTTGGGATAGACATTCCCACCCTCAACCATAGCTCTTGGGTTTACTCATATACATCTGATGGCTCGTGCTGCTATGTGAAAATATATAACTATTGAATAAAGAGTGTAAAAATTTAAGCTAATAAATATCATGCAGTTAATTTAAAATCATACCAATGATTCAGTCAATAGAAATGTTTTCAGATGAGATGAGGAACTGGTTTTGTTTGTTACAGCCATCATGGCCGCAGAGGAGAGGAGGAAACAGAAGGAACAAATCAAGATTCTCAAACAGCAGGTCAGTGTCTCAGCCCTGTTACCGATGTGTTTGACTGTTGCCCAAAATTGGCCGACACTTCCTGCTCTATGCCATTGTTTATTCCCTACATGAACATATACACACTACTCGGCCAAAAAAACTGAACCACTCCATAAAGTCTTCTCCAGTACATCCCAAAGATTTTCAGTACGTTTAAGGTCAGGACTCTGGGAGGCCAATAAATATGTGAAAATGTTCTTCATTATTTGAGTCCCCATTTTATGTATATCTGTTCAATCAGGGAAGAAAAGTCCATTGATGTGATAATCTGCTCATTCAGTACATTCAGCTCATCAGTTGCTTCATTTTATGGCCAATTATTGTTGCTGAGACTCAACCTGAGCAGCAATGCCATGGAGATTACGTGCTGTGATTAAGGATAGGTGTACACCATGAAAATAGTAGAGTGGGAGACTTATTTTTGGCCAGGAGGTGTGTGTGTGTGTGTGTGTGTGTGTGTGTGTGTGTGTGTGTGTGTGTGTGTGTGTGTGTGTGCGCGTGCGCGCACACTTATGGAATTGTTGATGTTAGAAATCTGGAAAGTTAAGCAAGTTCATGGAAACTTTCTTGTCTTGCCTGTGACTGACAGAGTCGCGTCCTCCACTTTTTTGCTAATCCTGCCCTCCGCAGCTTCGTTTAAATGCACAGTGGCGCTTTCAATTAACACACCCTCTCTCCTTCTGTCCGAGCAGGAAAAGATAAAGCGCATTCAGCAAATCCGGATGGAGAAGGAGCTTCGCGCGCAGCAGATTCTCGAGGTATGCACCGACTCTAGATGATGTGGAGAGAGAGGGAGAGACAGAGACAGAGAGAAAAGAGAAAGCTGAGAGATAAAGTTGAAATAAGCTTAAAAATTCCGCGAATACACAGCACCACGCCACACTGCCGCCGCCACACACTTGCCGTCTATTTAACATGGAGCACACGTTGGAGCACCACGCCAGAATTGCTCTCTAGCATTTTAGGGGTTATGACCCCCCCCCCCCCCCCAACTATCGCTAAATTGGTTTTGGTGGACAGTTTTTGAATATTAAATTCGTCGTCTCCTGTTTTCTCCAAGCTCGGTTAAATTAGACATAAAAGATCTTTTTTTCCCCAAAGAATAACAAGTCTTGCATAAGTAGCAAGGAAAAAAAAACAGTGTTTACTTTTTGCAGCCAATTATAGAAGCCTGAAAAGTGTTTTAGCGGAGTGAAATCAAATCGGAGCTGACACGGTTGGCAAACCAATCCGAACGGGATTTCTTTCTGTTTGTAATTACATGTTGAAATTTCCAGCTAATTCTCAGATGCTCGGTTTCTCTCTCTCTCTCTCTCTCTCTCTCTCTCTCTCTCTCTCTCTCTCACACACACACACACACACACACACTCTGTATTTCTTTCTCTCTTTTTCTCTCCTCCCTCCCTCCTGAGGGGGAATACTGAATAATTTCAAAGATCCCTGGGTTGATTTTGACAAGAACTGACATACTCGTCACAAAGGTTCTCAATCACTGACTCAGTGTTGCGTATCTACGATTAGCACAACCTCCAAATGCCATGGTGTGACACACACACATGTATAGACAGTATTCACACACGTGCAGTGCACACACACACACACACACACACACACACACACACACACACACACACTTACGCACCATCACTGCAGGTGTTATTAAGTGAAGATCTGTTCTCATGAATCCACATCGATTATGATTACGTGTAAATAAGTCTTGCTGTGTTTACATCCACGCCACCTTCTGCTTCTGACCGTCTGACCCCAGATCTTTTTTTCCCTCCACAGGCAAAGCGAAAAAAGCGCGAGGAGGCTGCCAATGCCAAAATCTTGGAGGCAGAAAAGCGTTTAAAGGTCAGTGTGTGTCTGTTTCAAAGGCTTTACACCAACACCTGAGATCCAAATCAGCCTCTCGAACGCCCACACTGGAAATAATTCTAAAACAGAATACAGGGATCCCTCCTGCTATTAATTGGCACCGAGATCACCAAGTAGGATCAAACCCCCCCACACCCACCCAGCCACCCACACACCCAACACACCCACCCACCCACCCACACACCCACCCACACACATCCCGACTTATACATACATGTATTTGTGTATATAATAATCAATAAATACATAAAGACGCTCCCTGACGCTCCCTGACTTACATTTTTAATTGGTTCCGGACGGCCGAACGTAAGTTGAAAGTGAACGTAAGTTGTTACAGTCACGTATGATGTACGACGCTCATACTGTACTATACATCCATAAACACCATTACCATAGCTCATAAAACACCCCTAAATCAATTATTATAAACATAACATTGTAAAATAATATCAAATATATCAAATAATATCAACATTCATTTAAAATAAGTCACTTATTTATACCGAGTCACTTTACATGAAGCTTAAAACAGCTGATCAACGCTTACAATATGTGAAGCGCTCAATACCGAAATTAGTGTACTTGCAAAAGTAGTGTACTTGCTGTGAGTTATACAGACTTCCGGTCTTTCAAGTGCACAAGGATGCCGTTGAACTCATTTAGAATACAGTCTGCACTGATGAAAATCCCAGCAAAGCGGGGCGTTCTTTCTTTTGTGTAAGGAAGTAAACTTTCTTCAAGAGATGCATACAAAGAACAAGTACAAATCCTAATGAATATTAATATAAAAATAAGTATACCCTCTTAGGATTCTGATAAAAGATAATAAATATCTGTAATTGTTCTGTAATTTGTAGATTCGGGTTTTCGTTTTACAACTCTCTTTGCTTAACTGAGTATGCATGGTATATTGCGCTGATCCGAGCAGATATTAAATTCATCTCTGTGTATGAGACTTGCACCCATGCTAGTAGGTAAAGTTGAGTTTGTCAAGCAGGGGATGCGCTTTGAATTCCACGTCTTGTGGGCGTGGCCCGCAGCGCATGCACAAGAGAGAGAGAGAGAGAGAGAGAGAAAGGTGTGTGTGTTTGTGTGTGTGTGTGTGTGTGTTAAAAAATGTTTAATAATGGTTTAATTAATAAATATGTTAATAAAACGGTTTAACATGTTAATAAAATGTTTAAATAGTTTAAATAATTTTCTTTTACTTTTAACACATATTTCGTACAAAATTGGTGTACTTTTATCATTTTTAAAGGGTTTATGCGGTTTATCCAGTCCTAAGACTGGAGCCTTGGAACGAATTAGGTGTTTAACATGTAAGATGCGACCTCTACAATACGAAAAGGGCTCTGGAACGGATTAATTTCGTAAGTTGGGGGCCGACTGTATATACACACACACACACACACACACACACACACACGCACATACACGCACATAATCATCTGTATATTATCAATATCATTATGTCCCATGTTTAAATTCCTGGTTCCTCTCAAGCACAGCACAGCGGATCTGATCAGATTTACAGAGAGTTTCACTCTTATCCAGTTCATTATAATACTGGAGTCAATTCGTTTCTTCTTTGAAAGTTTTGGCAGGAGTTCAGAAATGTATCGTTCTGCTATCTCGTTCTTCCTGGACCATGTCAGCCACGCCCCCCCTCTGCCGGAGCCTAGTATTAAGTGTACCTCAAGATAATGTTTAATCATATTTCATACTTATATTTATGATATACAGATGCTCCCCAACTTACGTTTTAGTTTGGTTCCGGACGGCCGAACGTAAGGTGAAAACAAACGTAAGTTGTTACTGTATGTTCCAGTGATGTATGGCGTTCATACTGTACTACACATCCAAAAATACCATTACCGTATCTCATAAAACACCCCTAAATCAATTCGTTCAGTTTGCCGTTTGTAAACAATGGACGCTACGTCATTGCGTCATTACATCAGCGTACTACGTAGGTACCTCTTGTACTACAGAGAGCACGCTAAATTAAAAATTTGACAGGTTTTTTTTTTAAAAAACGTAAAATTGAGATTTTGTGTTGTTTTTTGTTTTGTTTGTTTAGGGGTTTTTTTTTTTTGCATAATTGGCCATATTTTTGTGGCATTTTCCTTAACTTTTTCCGCTATTCTTCCTTAATTTCCTTATTTTTTAATTCAATGAATATTTATTTAAAAAAATTTTTTACAAACCGCGGTGCACTGAAGCTGCATTAATTGAAGCACGAAGTAGCCAGGGATCCCTGTAATGCTAACCGTGCTAAACACTGAAGTTTCACAGAGCCAGAATCATGAGAAGACGGTAAATATAGATGGTGGTCCACCAGTCGGAGCGGTTGGAGGCGGCCGATTCCAGGTTGGAGGGGTTGAAGCCTACAGCCTTGAGGTCGCGCTTGCAGACATCCTTGAACCTGAGAGCTGGGGGTCCCTTTGCCCTGGTTCCAGTAACCAGCTCCCCGTACAATAAGTCTTTGGGAATGCGAGTCTTTGGGGATGCGGCCGTCATCCATTTGGGTGACGTGGCAAAGCCATTGCAAGCGTCTCAGGGTCAGGATGGCAAACATACTGGGCACATCTGCTCTGGCCAGGATGTCGATGTTGGAGACATGGTCCTGCCAAGTGATTCTCAGTTGTCTGTGAAGGCAGCGTTGGTGGAAGGTGTTCAGATGGCGTTCCTGGCGGTAGTAGAGGGTCTATGCTTCACTGCCATAAAGGAGAGTACTCAGTATCCAGGCCTTGTAGACTCTTATCTTGGTGTTGGTGCTTAGCATGGAGTTGTCCCAGACTCGTTTCGCCAGACGGGCCATCACTATCGATGCCTTGCCGATACGGGCGTTCAGTTCGGCGTCTAGAGAGAGGTTGCTGGAGATGATCGATCCGAGGTAGGTAAATTTTTCCATGTTGATACTAGGAGCACTGCTGATATCCTGGCCCATGACCTCGGTCTTATTAAAACTGATGGTGAGGCCAAGCTCAGAGCAGATGCTGGGGCACTTCCTCAGTGTGGGCAACAAGACTAGCATCATCAGCAAAGAGCAGCTCCCTGATGAGAACGCTCCGCACCTTGGTCTTTGCTCTGAGGCATGCCAGGTTAAAGAGGCCTCTGTCACTCCTGGCATGGAGGAAGATGCCATCTTCAGAGTTCTCTAAGGCGTAGCACAGGAGCAGGGAGAAAAAGATGTCAAAAAGGGTTGGAGCAAGGACACAACCCTGCTTCATACCGTTCTTTATCGGAAAAGGGTCTGAGGATGATCCATCAAACTGGACGATGCCATTCATGTCCTGGTGGAACGACTTGATCAAAAGCTTGGGGGGACTGGTGGAGGGCAAACAGTCCATCCCTGCTGACCAAGTCAAAAGCCTTGGTCAGGTCAATGAAGGCCAAATAGAGGGGTTGTCTGTGCTCCTGACACTTCTCTTGCAGCTGCCTCACAGAGAAGACCATATCTATGGTTGACTTGGCTGCCCTGAATCCACACTACACCTCTGGATACACACGTTCGGCAAGTAGTTGGAGCCTGTTGAGGACGACACAGGCAAAGGCTTTGCCAACTATGCTTAGGAGTGAGATGCCACGATAGTTGGTGCAATCACTTTGCTCCCCCTTGTTCTTGTAGAGGGTGATAATTTTGGCATCACACATGTCTTGGGGAACAGCCCCGTCCTCCCGGCACTGCAGTAGGAGCTCATAGAGGTGTTTCAAGAGCGAGCTCTCCTTTGCGGTTTTGACGATTTCAGGTGGGATGTTGTCACTGCCTGGAGCCTTGCCGCTTCAGATGGAGTCTATCACCTTGCTGAGCTCCTCGATGGTGGGTGGGCAGTGCAGCAAGCATTCTCACAGAGGGCTCCTTGTGAATGATTAGGGCTGCATGTTTGGTGGTGATGGCAGGTTTCATCTCAGCCGCTCCTGCTTCAAACCAATCCGCACTCCTCCCCACCTTCTTCCCAAAGGTGCCTATGGCAGTCTCAAACATAGCCTCGCGGGTGTGGTTCCACCTTGCGGTAGCACAGTCAGTGGGACAGTCCGCCAGGGCTACATTCATGGCTTCAGGCACTGCAGTCATAGCTGTGTTGACGTGGGACCGGGGTTTCTGCTTGGAGCGGTTGACACGTTTGACGCAGAGACGTATTTTGGTGGCAACCAGGGAATGGTTGGTGTCACAATCAGCGCTGTGGAAACTGCCTGTGAACAGCATTTGGTTCAGCAGGGATCTTCTGGTGATGACGAAGTCCAGCTGATGCCAGTAGCAAGAGATGGGTATCTCCAGGACACTCGGTGGCAGGACTCGGTGGAGAAGAATGTGTTGGTCACACAGAAGTCATGAAAGGAGCAGAGTTGAAGAAGGTGTTGGCTGTTCTCATTGAGCTTGCCTGTGCCAAAGCGGCCAATGCAGCGGGGCCAGGAGTTGTGATCTGCCCCTATTCCTGCATTAAAATCGCCAAACAAAAACAGATGCTCCTTGGCAGGGATCTGCTGGATCCTGGCTTCGAGCGCATCATAGAATGCATCCTTCACTTCAACTGGAGAGCAAAGCGGAGCATAGGCACTAATGATGGTAGCTGGTCCAGAGGAGGTTGTGAGATGGAGAGAGAGGACTCGCGGAGTGCCTGGGGATGGCGATTCAACAAAGGACAGAAAGGAGTTTCGCACAGCAAATCCAACACCATATTCGCGATGCTCGTCAGGCTCCTGTACCTGCCAGAAGAACGTATAGTCCTTCTCCTTCAGGCTGCCACTGCCCGGGAGTCGTGTCTCTTGCAGTGCTGCAATGTCAATGTTGAGCCTCCTCAGCTCGCGGTCGATGATGGCAGTTTTCCTGGCATCGTTGATTTGCTGAAGATCGTCAGAGAGGCCAGGACACAGTGTTCTGACGTTCCAGGTTGCCAGACTCAGCACTGGCTGCTTTGGTTTCTTGTTATTGCCTGGCGCAGTGTTTACAGTCCATGCTTCGGCTTTTGGCCTACACTTCAAGCACCCATTGAAATAAGCAGATTGTGGCGGCCAGCACCTTACTGACTGGGGGATGCCCAGCTAAAGGTGGGCGGTAGTTGTCTTGTAGGACTCGATGATCCTTTCCACTGTCAGAAGATAGCTCTAGGCGCCTGAGCTTATGCCAATTAGTTCTGGGCTTTTAACCAGTAACTGCATCTCACCGTGTTGAACTGCCACAGAAGGCGGCACTGGAGTGACCTCCAGGGCACAGGCCAGGGCGAAGTTGTGGAGGAACTGAGATGCCCAGTCAACAGACCCCCCCTTCTCGGCCTAGCTGGTTGTGTCCAACGGAAGGGCCTAGCCGATACAGTTGGTACAAACTTGGCTGCAGGAGTTGCCGGGAGGTGCCGCTACGCGGGGACCAACCGCCTTCGGGGCTTCACTCCGTATTTTCTGTCGGGGGTGTCTCCCTTAGCCTTCATCATTCCCGTGATGACCACAAGGCAGTGGTGCTATTTGCCCATAGCTGGGGGTTGTAAGTCAGAGTTATCCTTCTCTTAGCCTTTACCCGAAGGGCTTTATCTGCAAGGCAGCAGATGGTTGACTAGTGAGTACCAGAGCATGTCCACACGCCGGTGGGCCTGCATACTGCTCCTCTGGGGCTCAACCTGCTCTGAGATCCCTCACATACTGTATTTAGCCTTCGGCTGTAAGGTGCCCCGTTATCAGGGTGTGCCGCGAGGAGGCAATGTGAGAGTCTTGACTTAGCAGAAGCTTTGTACCATCAGGAAGGACTTACGCACTTAGCCTTCTTTTCACTCAATGAGCTAGATGGCGGCTGCAGATGAAGCTGGAAGCGAGGAGTCTAAGCAACTACACTACAGCTGCTCTACAGCACTTGGTGCTATACTAAGTTCTGTGGAATGCACCCCAATCCCAAGACGGTAAATAGTGCACCTTATTTAGCAGAGAGGAAGTGAAATTTTCCACGACTCAGATTCAGATTTTCCGTAATGCTAAAAATATATCCAAAAACTTCTGGATTACTTATTTTGAAACGGGGTGGCTGTTTGCATGGCTGCTAATCGTAACCACCCACCCGTTTACGAGTAAATTTCAGTGTAAACAAGTTGCACCTTCTCGTTATTCTTTCATTCGTTTGTATCGTAACTCTTCTTAATTATAATAATTTCTGTGTGTTTGTGTGTGTGTGTGTGTGTGTGTGTGTGTGTGCGCGCAGGAGAGAGAAATGAGACGACAACAGGCTGTAATATTAAAGCACCAGGTTTGTACCACTCGCATGCTAATTAACACATTATTATCATTATTATTATTATTATTATTATTATTATTATTATTATTATTATAATTATCATCATTATCATTATTATTATTAAAATTACAGAAATTATGTTTCTAAATTTAGTACTTAAAGTACCCCTGAACTCAAAATGGTAAATATGTATTGTATATAATTCAGCTTTAGGGTGGGGCTATGTGCCAGCTAATGATGCCACCAAACATTACTGATGTCAAAAAACAAGCTCCATGCATTTACCTTGATCATAGCCAGTCATTAGCAGATAATGATGATGGTGGTGGTGGTGCTGGTGATGATGTAAAAGCTAGCTAGCAAATTTTGCCAACATTATAGACAATTGAATTCTGGTTGCTATGGTAACCAATTTTAACTCCTAGTAAATTAGTAACTCGAACACTGAATTGAATCATATACCTAATGACAAATACACAGTAGTATTCAAAGAATTAGCAATAGCAATTCACTGATTGGAACCTGGACAGTGGTGGCTCAGTGGTTAAGGCTACATCTTGGGGGTTCAAGGCCTGGTACCACCCATTGTTGGACCTTTGAGCAAGGCCCCTTAACCCTCTATCGCTCAGTTGTGTAAAAATGATCTGATGTAAATGGCATTGGTGAAGGGTATCTTTCAAATGCCATAGGAGTAAGTGTAAATAATCATAGAAAGATGTGGGGGCAAGGGGTGGGTCCCAATTTGCATATTTACAAATACTGATATGTTCAGAATTATTCAGCTGGCTTGAAATGTTTGTGAGCTACTTTTCATTCTGAAGTTTTGCAAATTCATTCATGTCATTGTTGGGGTGGGGCAGTGGTTAGCACGTCCGCCTCATAGCAAGAAGGTCTGGGTTTGATTCCCAGGCTCGAGAGTTTCTGTGTGGCGTTTGCATGTTCTTCCTGTGCTTATGTGGGTTTCCTCCAAGTACTCTGGTTGCCTCTCACAGTCCAAAAACATGCACCGTAGGCTACTAGACCAAGTTCGCATCTTGGCTCGCGCACGGCATCATGGGATCGCGTCTACCAAACAAGCTACCAATATGGCAGAAATAAACCTTGATGTGGATGATAACTGCACTATCGATACGTTCAATTTATGGAAAGTTCCCGGCCTTCGAGCGTATTGTATATGTAGGGGTCTTCCTAGTTGTTCCTGCAAGCGTAAAGATAAACTTGTTATGCTTGCATTTGCGGTGACCTTACAAAAGCTACCTAAAGTTTGTCAGAGGCTGAGGAATCTAAACAAATCCAACGTGACTATGCCAGCTTGTTGACATTTGAAGTGGATGAGGAAAGCGTGACAATTCCCGACCCCTTGGGACTTGAAGACGGCTAGGAGACAGAAAACGACGCCTTATCGAAGTGGGCCCCCCCTGTGTATGTACGCTGACATAGCGGATTTTTTTGTTCATGAAGGTCCAGGCACCCCTACTAGTGCGACTTCGTGATGACTACAAAGAAGGTAAAAACAAGTTTGACAGCTGTCACTGAGTGATCTGACAGCTCTATTTTATTACTATACGATTATATAGATCTAGATGCATAGTGTAATTATTGATCAACATTAACGTAGACCGCTATTTAGTCTCGGCATTTGGCATTGCTGATTTTTATGGTAATTTAACAGGTAAATAAAAGGTAATATAGTCTATAGGGTCTATGAATTCGAATAAAGAACACTTTAATTCTAAACTTATTGCTTTAGTCCAACATTTGCTTCCCTCCGGATCCTTCAGCTTGGTAGGGAAGGTAAATAATGTGAATGGCGGCAGACATGTACACACGTTAGTCCCAAATTTGCGGGCATGTATACTGCAAATTTCCTTTTCCAACGCTCGAGATCATGAATGCCGTTCCCACAGTTCACTGCGGCACAATGCGCACCTGGCATATCGATAATTTAAGGCTTAAGGCAGGCTTTAAGCGGCAGTTGTTAGGATGTGTTTACATACAAAAGCAAGTGACTACAAGAAAGTTTGGTAGCAGTGACGCTTGGATCAGAGGTTGGGTCACGCTCCCCGTGCATGCGTAGTCTTAATGTGAATTTGGTCTATTGGCTGTTTCAAATCACTCCTCAGTGTGAGTGTGAATGGTTGTATGTGTTGGACCCGCGATGGGTTGTCGAGTTGTACAGGGTGTACCTCGCTCTCACCCAGAGTCAGCTATGGTGGGCACCAGCCTCCCCGTGACCCTAATTAGGATGAAGCGGCTTTGAAAAGGAATGTTATTATTGAATGATTATTGGAATTATAAATTTAAATAATAAAATCAGGGGTACTTTAAGTTTATTTTGGAGTTGTGTTGATTCGGAGTGCTGGATTTCACCCAGTGTTGTCTGAAGCCTTTCGTATTCCTCTCTGGTTTTATGTTCATGCTTTTGGGAGTGGGGTTCATGCTTTTGGGGTGTTTCTGTCTTTAGTTTTTTTTTATTTAATTCCTTTTTTTAATTAAAATTGTTTTTTGTTTCTCTTTTTTTCCTTCCTGTCTTATAATACTGTGCCAACTCTCTCTCTCAGGAGTTGGAGAGGCATAGACTAGATATGGTATGGGTATGTTTAATTTTCTGTACATCTAACACTCGCATCGTGAAACATGGTTGTGATATGATTGTCATAGCGGCACTTAATTTTTTGTTTTTTGTTTGTTTACATTTTTATGTTTGTTTTATTTTTGTAAATATAGCACTGGCTGCTGTCATACTACATATTCCTTTGCATGGCTTTTTTCCAGCAGCATAAAGAAAAGAAAAAGAGAAAAGAAATAGAAAGCACGCAAGAGCATCGTCCGTATGAGTGCATTTGTGTGTGTGTGTGTGTGTGTGTGTGTGTGTGTGTGTGTGTGTGTGTGATTGGCGTGTGTCCACTTCCATCGATCAACAACAATTGCTGTAACCTGTGCGTTGTTTGTTTATTTATTCACACATCAACATACCATGTGTACCCAGTATCTGTATGGTGTTGATCATGGTTGTGGTTGGTGTGCGTGTGTGTGTGTGTGTGTGTGTGTGTGTGTGTGTGTGTGTGTGTGTGTGTGTGTATGTGGGTTGGACTGTTCACCCAGATACAGCGTTTGTTTTACAGGATGTATGGCATGAATATTGAACATTAAAGTTCAGTGGCGGTTCTAGGCCTTGATTGAAGTAAATCATAAGCTAACTGTTAGCATAAGAGCTATAAATGGTTAGCAAAGATGCAAAGATATTAGCACACCCGCAACATAACTTCGTACAAATGACTCTTAGTGTTGAGCTCCGTGATTAGCTTAGCTCAGATCTTGTTCATGTCCTGCCTGATGTTAACATTGTAACATTGTTCTCGGGTACACAAACTGGAACACTTCTACGTCCTAAAAGTCATAAAATAAAATAACAGTTACTCACGGAATGCAAGGTGGATATCACTGTTGAGTCCCTAAGATAAAGAACATCAAGGTTGAGTCTGAGGTGAATAATTGTTTTAATACGCACTACATGGGAACGTGAGAAAAAGCACATGGCTTGATTTTCCTCTAACAGAACAACACCTGAGCATTTAATTTCCTTTAAAACGGTTCAGTTCATTAATTATTTATTAATCAAGAATATTGAGTTGTGTATGTTTGTAGTCATTTATACTTGCATAAAAGGGCTGTTCATTTTCCCATATAATGTTCGGCTATGTAAATATAATGACGTCTCCTCGTAAAAAGCAGCCGTTACTATAGAAACGACAACAGATTAGAAACGCATGCATTGCTTTAATCTGATACCACGTTTATTTCTAAAATGGAAACGAATCACCAGCTTCCAGCCATTCAGAACTGAGAATTCCTAATTACACATTTTTCTTATTTGGAAAATATCAGATAAAAAAAAATATTTTGAGAAGTTAATGGAAGTTAACACCAGGATTTCCATCCAGGGTTATACAGAACACCTCTGACCATATCGTAGACTTCGCTCCCTTCCTGGAACCGCCACAATCCTGCACCTCTGAATATTTTTCTGCACATACATCTTGTCTTGGGCCAAATATGAAAGAAAGTTTGAGCAATATTCATACTAATTTAGATTTCTAATAATAAAAGCAGGCTAGAAAAGAAGAAGAGAATTTGAGAAGTTTAAAGTAGGGTAGCAAGGTTCAAGCTCAAGCTCTACTGTCTAAGAAAACAAAAACAAGGCAAGCAAAATCTGTCGAGCTGCTACTTTAGCGCTAAGCTAACTACAGATGCACTGACTGCTTCCCCTGTCTGACCCGCTCACCAACACCTGTCGCTTTTCTTTTTTGTGTTGCGTATCGTTGTTCTATAACACACATTCACATGACTGTAAACCCCATCCTGGCCATGGCATTGTGAATGGATGAGTGCGTGTGAGTGAGTGTGAGTGGATGGCTGTCTCGCCCTCGATCTGTGCAACATGCTACACCACGCTGATCTCTGTCGTCCCGTCTCTGCCTTCCTCTGTTTTCTCTCTCTTGCTATTTTTTCTTTCTTGAAATAACAGTTGTGACGTATTTTTCTGGTTTTCAGGAAAGGGAGAGGAGGAGGCAGCATGTTATGCTGATGAAGGCTGTGGAAGCCCGCAAAAAAGCTGAGGTATGCATAGTATTTTTAAAACAACAACAACTAGCCCCGTTCTCTCTTTCAGTTTGAAATATTGTACATATAAACAATATTATTTATACAATATACAATATATGATATAAATGTATAATATTGCATATACCATATTTTTTCGGACCACAAGGCGCACTTAAAACCCTTTAATCTTTGAAAAAATTGGCAGTACGTCTTATAATCTGGTTCGCCTTGTGTGTTGATGAAGACTCTGTCTCACTGATACCGTCAAAACCGGAAGACTTTTTCAACCGAATCTCCGTCTCTACTGACCATCTGTCTTGTTACGAGGATGCTTCTGCGTCTCAGGACGCTCAGCTGGCTTAATGAGAATCTCACGTTCATCACCGGGATAAAAATCCGCTACAGGTCTCCTCCTGAGACCTCAGATTAACCTTCTTGAATTTACAGTTACACTGATACAGCTCCTTGAGAGTAATGACCTTCGTTCTGTAACGAACACAATACTCACGCTGAGAATGAGCACCGCCATGTTTGTTACTGTGGTAATGCTGTCCCTTTAAGGGGGTGTGGCTGAGAGAAGTTTACATCACGGCCTGGAAGACTTTTTCCGGTAGACTTTTCCTACCTAATCTCTATCTCTATTGATCTATGACTCCATGTGCACGAGGGAATAATAGATAGTAAAATATAGTAATATAATAATAAAAATAATAGAGAGATCTGGGCTTCATATCCAACTCGCGCAACTGTTAAACTCAGACACCGAATATGAAGAATTTGATGGATTTTGGAAGAGAAATGAACTGAAAAAGTGAATTTATTGTTTTATATTGTTACAACTGAATAATGATGAGAGTTATTGTGAATGAGTTGAATCAAGTTTGACATATCTGATTATTGTTTCGCTTAATGTGCCTTATAATCTAGTGCGCCTCATGGCCCGGAAAATATGGTAATGCAATATACGATTTAATATATGCATATTTTTAGTGAATTTTGAAATTCACGTCAACATGTTCTGCGACTCCACATGCAAGCGAATATTTTTTAGCTTAAATATGTATATCGCCCAACAATTTTTGTCTGACAATTTTTGCCTTGCGGTTGATTCACAAATATTTGTTTAAAAAAGACCCCCTCCCCCGAGTTTCCGATCATAAAACATTCACGTTTTGTTTTCAAACCATTTGCTTTTTTACTAGTGCAGACAAAAGTTGAATAAAGTACGAATGATAACAAAATACAGAGATCCCTCACTTTCTGTGGTTAATTGGGACCGAAATCCACGAAGTAGGATCACCCATCCTCGACTGACGTATACGTACATGTATGTGTATACTAGTATAATATCAAGAAATACATATTCAATGCTATAAGTGCTTATATGACATTAAAAAATAATACAAAAGATATAAATAAAATATAAATACACAGACATACAGACGCACGCACACACGCATGCAGATGCGCGTGCATGCATGCAGAGGCGCGTGCACGCACTCGGATTCGCACCTGACAACAATGTAACTAGTTTTGATGAGAGATTTTGGGTTGTTTTTTTGTTTTGTGTTTGTTTAGGGTTTTTTGCATAATTGGTCCTGTTTTTGAGGCATTTTCCTTCACTTTTCCCCCTTTTCTTCCTTAATTTCCTTATATTTCAATTCAATGAATATTTAAAAAAAAAAAACTCGATGCACTGAAGCCACATGAATTGAAGCACGAATTAGCGAGGGATCCATGTATACGGAATATGGCGAATGCCAACCAGTCTCAAACGTTCTGTGTGGAAATCTTCAGGCTGTTGCTTTTCTTTATTTGTGGACAAAAAAAAAGAATAATTCGTGAGCAAAACATAAACTTTGCGACCTTTTTGTGACACATGCGGACTGTTTGAAAAAAAAAAAAAGTTTAAAACTATTCCGTGTCAGAGCCTTGTTTTTTGTTTTTGTGACATCTACAGAAATTTCAAACTTGCTGGAATTTTTTTCGCGACAAGTTCACAAATCAGTTGACCAAAGTCCGATTCTGCAAATGTTGCGCAATAACTTTGAGAATGAAATCTGATCGCAGGGAATTGTCGTTTGTGTCAGTCACTTTTTTTATCGCATCTCTAGTGTGATCACCTAAGTTTTTCTCTTCAAGCCGTGACATTGCACCAATTCTGCGTCTCAACTTCTCTGTTTCTCCCTCATGCCGTCTCTCTCTCTCTCTCTCTCGCTCTTTTTTTATCAGGAGCGTGAACGTCTCAAGCAGGAGAAACGTGACGAGAAGCGCCTCAACAAAGAGCGCAAGCTAGAGCTGCGCCGCCTTGAAATGGAAATGCTGCGGGAAATGAAGAGGCCCAACGAGGACATGTGTTTAACTGATCACAAGGTAAGCTGCTGCCCCCAGAACCCCTGAATTCATACTAGAGTCACAAGGAGGCTGAAGCCTATCTCAGCTGCCACTGGGTGAATATAGCGTGCACCCAGTACAGCTCTTCAGTCAATTACAGAGCCAACACACGCCCACCCACATGCAACCATTCACAACCATTCCCTCTCACATTCACACCTGGAGGCAGAATGCAACAGCTGGTGAGCCTAATGAGCATGTCTTTGGGCTATGGGATGAAACCGGACCACCCGTAGGAAACTTAAGCATGCACAGGGAGAACATGCAAAATTCCACACAAAAACACAATTGACCTTTTTCATACTTTCATACATTCATACACACTTGTGAGTATAAAAGCAGTCTATCACTTCTTTGTTGGATATCGGTTAGACTCCACCCGCTCAAAACGTCACCATGGAGAAGATTTGTTTTCGATTTATGACTCTCCATAATGGATTTGATTTACTAGAGTGATGACTGTAGTGCTTTTAGTGCTTTTACTGTCTGCTGTGTGTATAAACACACACACGGCTGCTACCAGGAGGCTTAGAGGGTGAGATGCTTCCATTTCTTTAAATATGAATTATATTTCTATTAAGTGCACCACATCATTGATGATGTATATTTCTGCTCATACTGCTGTATTACTGTAATACCACACACACACAACAGGAGGGGTAAGTACCCCAAGTACCGTAAGTACAATGAAGCTGTCGGAGTACATAGATCATGAGCAATAGCTCCATTACCCCATTGTCATCAATTAAGCCTTAATGAGTCATGCTTGTGTATTTATTTTAGCATATGTTTGTGTATTTGTGTGTTTGTGTTGCCCATGCAGTGATTCAGTTTCCCAGAAATTTTCTGAAGTCTAGGCTTTTAAAGTCTCAAGTTAGAAATTGAAGGCGTGATAGTCAATGTTGTTAGTGCTTATGCCCCACAGGCAGGATGTAAGCTAGAAGAGAAGGAGAGATTCTGGAGTGAGTTAGATGAAGTGATGCAGAGTACCCCCAGAGGTGAAAGAGTGGTCATTGGAGCAGACTTCAATGGACATGTTGGTGCAGGCAACAGAGGGGACGAGGAAGTGATGGGCAGGTTTGGTATCCAGGACAGGAACACAGAAGGACAGATGTTGATCGATTTTGCAAAAAGGATGGAAATGGCTGTGGTGAATACTTTCTTCCAGAAGAAACAGAAGCATAGGGTGACTTATGAAAGCGGAGGTAAGAGCACACAGGTAGACTACATCTTGTGTAGGCGAGGTAATTTGAAGGAAGTCAGTGACTGCAAAGTAGTAGTGGGTGAGAGTGTTGCCAAACAGCATAGGATGGTGGTGTGCAGGATGACACTGATGGTGAGAAAGGTGAAAAAGGCAAAGGTAGAGCAGAAGACAAAGTGGTGGAAGTTGAAAAAGGAAGAGTGTCGTGTTGTCTTCAAGGAGGAGTTGAAACAGGCTTTGGGTAGTCAGGAAGTGCTTCCAGAGGACTGGACAACCACAGCCAATGTGATCAGGGAGACCGGTAGGAGAGTATTTGGTGTGTCCTCTGGAAGGAAAGTAGATAAGGAAACTTGGTGGTGGAATGAGGAAGTGCAGGAGTGTGTACAAAAGAAGAGGTTAGCCAAGAAGAAGTGGGACATTGAGAGGACCGAAGAGAGTAAACAGGAGTACAGGGAGACACAGCGTAAGGCGAAGGTAGCAGTGTCAAAGGCCAAACAGAGGGCGTATGATGACTTGTATGATAGGTTGAACAGTAAGGAGGGAGAAAATGATCTATACAGGTTAGCACAGCAGAGAAATAGAGATGGGAAAGACGTGCAGCAAGTTAGAGTGATAAAGGACAGAGAGGGAAATGTATTGACTGATGACAGAAGTGTGCTGGGAAGATGGAAAGAGTACTTTGAAGAGCTGATGAATGAGGAAAATGAGAGAGAAAAAGAGTAGAAGGGGTGACCGTTGAGGAGCAGGAAGTAGCAAAGATTAGTAAGGGAGAAGTGAGGAGGGCATTGAAGAGGATGAAGAGTGGAAAGGCAGTTGGCCCTGATGACATACCAGTTGAGGTATGGAAGTGTCTAGGGAGGTAGCAGTAGATTTTCTGACAAGAATATTCAACAAGGTCTTAGAAAGTGAGCAGATGCCAGAGGAATGGAGGAGAAGTGTGCTTGTGCCCATTTTTAAGAACAAGGGCGATGTACAGAGTTGTGGCAACTACAGAGGGATAAAGTTGATGAGCCATACAATGAAGCTATGGGAAAGAATAGTGGAAGCAAGACTAAGGGCAGAGGTCAGCATTTGTGAACAACAGTTTGGTTTCATGCCAAGAAAGAGCACCACAGATGCAGTGTTTGCTTTGAGGATGTTAATAGAGAAGTACAGAGAAGGTCAGAAGGAGCTGCATTGTGCCTTTGTGGATCTGGAGAAAGCATATGACAGGGTGCCGAGAGAAGAACTGTGGTATTGTATGAGGAAGTCTGGAGTGACAGAGAAGTATGTTAGAGTGGTGCAGGACATGTATGATAGATGTAAGACAGTGGTGAGGTGTGCTGTCGGTGTGACAGAAGAGTTCAAGGTGGAGGTGGGACTACATCAAGGGTCAGCTCTCAGCCCCTTCTTGTTTGCTATGGTGATGGACAGGCTAACAGATGAGGTTAGACAAGAATCTCCATGGACTATGATGTTTGCAGATGACATTGTGATCTGTAGTGAGAGCAGAGACCAAGTGGAGGAAAATCTAGAGAGGTGGAGGTATGCCCTGGAAAGGAGGGGATTGAAGGTTAGTCTTAGTAAGACAGAATACATGTGTGTGAGCGACAAGGACCCAAGAGGAACTTTGAGGTTACAGGGGGCAGAGATAAAGAAGGTGGAGGATTTTAAGTACTTAGGCTCAACAATCCAGAGCAATGGAGAGTGTGGAAAAGAGGTGAAGAAGCGCGTGCAGGCAGGTTGGAATGGATGGAGAAAAGTGTCCGTGTGATGTGTGATAGGAGAGTATCGGCAAGAATGAAGGGAAAAGTGTACAAGACGGTGATGAGGCCAGCAATGTTGTATGGTTTAGAGACAGTGGCCCTGGGGAAAAGACAGGAGTCAGAGTTGGAGGTAGCAGAGATGAAAATGTTGAGGTTCTCTTTGGGAGTAACGAGGATGGATAGGATCAGAAATGAGTACATCAGAGGGACAGCACATGTTAGATGTTTTGGAGACAAAGTCAGAGAGGCTAGATTGAGATGGTTTGGACATGTACAGAGGAGGGATAGTGAGTATATTGGTCGTAGGATGCTGAGGTTGGAACTACCAGGCAAAAGGCCCAGAGGAAGACCAAAGAGAAGATTTATGGATGCAGTGAAGGCGGACATGAAGGTCGTTGGAGTAAGAGTAGAAGATGCAGAGGATAGGGAGAGATGGAGGCAGATCATTTGCTGTGGCGACCCCTGAAGGGAACAGCCGAAAGGAAAAGAAGAAAGAAGAAGGAGGCTTTTAAACAGAGCTATCAGTTTCTTGTTTTCCTGGAGAGGGAAAAAAGGGTTACTTCCTGCTTACGTACTGTCTCTAACAGCATTAGGTCATCACTAACATCTTTCCAAACCAGGAAGGTGACAGACAGAAACGCTGACACCCTGTGGTCGTAGCAAAGTGCAACAGCATTGTTGTGGTTATGCTTTCAGGACTCGAGTGAGATCGGGGTGGGAACAAGATGATAGGAGACATTTTGACGCTTTGTGACACAGGGCATCTCGTCTTAATACGTTGCTAAAGGGTTATAGGGCGTTCGAAAGGAAGCGTCTGCTGTAATTTTATATCGTCCATAAATATATGGGGGGAAAAACAATGCACTGACTGCTTTGTTCAATGTCTTATTAATTGACTGTAAATTGGTGCACGCTATTTATTAGTTAGCAGAGTTTCTAAACGGCGCAGCATGGCCAAGGCTCGGGTAGTTGTCCCATGTTGTCACCTTGGGTAGTGTCCAGTGTCTGCGCGTGCCCACCACAGGAAATCCAATGATTGGTGGAGCGAGCAAACAAGGCCTAATGTTTGGTTATGTTACGATAATAATACTTCCACAGAACGAAAAAACTTACCACTCTCATTGAGCAAAACAGCATCAAACACAAACAGCACAAAATATCAACTCGTGAAACGGATAATCAGAAGGAGGTGAGAAGAAAACTCTTTGTGAACCTTTCCTTCTTTTGCTCCAGACCATAGTCAAACCACATAGGGGATATTGATACATTTATCCCATCAAGGGCTCAAGTTGGTGCTCCGGGGTTTGAAACCTGATACTCTCCTAGTTTAAGGTGTAAAATACATTTGTTTATCTCCTTCACCTTGTTCTTAACTTATGCAAACTTTGCCACTCATCTGTATTTCTCTCTTCCTCCCTCCCCTTCTCTCTTCGTCCCTCTTTCTCTACCTGTCTCTCGCCAATGTTCTTTTGTTCACCTTTTTGTCCGTCACTCTTTCTCACTCCATCCCTCCCTCTCTTTCTTCTTTCCTTGTCTTCATCCTTACCCTACTCCTTTCCACACCATCTTGTACCTCTCTTGCTCATTCTCTCTTCCCCTACCCCTCTGTTCTTCTTTCTTTTTCTGTCTTATTGTCTCTGTTTCTCTGGCTCTTCATCTCATCTGTCTGTACCTTCCTCTTTCTTCCCCTCCCTCTTGTTCTTCCTCCACCTCTCATTTTCTTTCTCCCTCTATCCATCCTACTCGTCTCTGTTCCTAACTTTTTATTTATCTGTCTCTCTTCATCTATCTTGCTTGGTGTCTGTCCCTATCTTTGTCAACCGCCCATTCTCCCCAACCCATCCACCCCCACAGCCTCTTCCAGAGTTGTCTCATATTGCGGGGTTGGTATTGCCAGGACAGGTGTTCTCCGACTGCCTGATGGTGGTGCAGTTCCTGCGCAGCTTTGGGAAGGTGTTGGGGATGGAGCAGAGTGAGGTTCCCACTCTGGGCATCCTGCAGGAGGGTCTCCTGAACTTAGGCAATAGCATGGGGCAGGTGCAGGACCTGCTGGTGCGTCTGCTCTCCTCCGCCGTGTGTGACCCGGGACTGCCTCCAGGGTACAGGGTGAGAGTTTAACTCTCTCTCTCTCTCTCTCTCTCTCTCTCTCTCTCTCTCTCCCTCTCTCTCTCTCTCTCTCTCTCTCTCTCTCTCTCTCTCTCTCTCTCACTCACTCACTCCTGAGGACCTATGTAAGGTATGCATAGCTTGTTTTAAAAGCACTTGTCCCCCACAGGCCAAGTCCATCCTCGGTGATCACCTGACCAATGTGGGTCTGAACCGGGACAACGTCTCGGAGGTGCTGCAGCAGTACATGGAGGCGCACTGTGCTCAGACAGAGTTGGCCGACATGGCCCTAAGCCTGAAGACCAAGGCGTTTCAAGCGCACACGCCCACGCAGAAAGCCTGGGTGCTTGCCTTCCTGGTCAACGAGCTGGCGTGCAGCAAGAGTGTGGTCAGGTATGGACGGAAATCTGCCTGCTCAGATTCAAATATAAATCCGGAAATCAGACTGTGTAAATGAGGTTAGAAGAGAGGTTCAGGGCTGAGGTTATTCATAATTAATGGCGCCTTTCCTTTTCATATGCTACAGAGAGTGACAGCGCGGACGATTCAGCATGTTCCAGCGATTGAACAAAAATCACACAGGTGCCTTATTATGTAACTTTGTCTCTCTCTCTCTCTCTCTCTCTCTCTCTCTCTCTCTCTCTCTCTCTCTCTCCGCAGTGAGATCGATAAGAGCCTGGACCAAATGAACATACTGAGGAAAGACGAGTGCATCGTTGAGGGAAAACTCAAAAAGTCAGTGTCCTCAGCCTTTCACCAAAACCCGCTAAAGGCAGCTGCGTTTCACTCATTTCCTCATTATTTATTGGTTGATTAATTTTGCGTGCAGGTTGAAGAACATCCATGCAAAACGCACGGGGAAGCGCGAAGGCGCCGGAGGGGATGAGCATCAGGCCATGGGAACGCCAAATGCTGGACACAAGCGCAAGAGAAAGGCTGGGGACAGTGATGAGGATGATGATGAGGATGAGGACAGTGACGATGCCGTAGACGATGAAGACGAGGATGATGAAGAAGAAGTGAAGAAGGCGAGGAAAGTAGAGACGTGCGACGAGGTAAGAGTGAACAAAACAAGAGATCATTGCAAATGATTTCCAAATATGTCCTTAATGTTTGAATATCTTGTGTGTGTGATTTAGGATGAAGGCGATCAAGCCACCAGTGTAGAAGAGCTGGAGAAACAGATTGACAAAATATCGAAGGTAAAACACACATGTGACATGTATGTCATACACACACCTGCACTGTCTCTCTCTCTCTCTCTCTCTCTCTCACTCACTCACTCACACACACACACACCCACACACACACACACACACACACACACACACACACTTACACACACCTGAACATACTCTCTCTCACACACACAAACACACACACACACACACACCCGAACAAACTCTCTCTCACACACACACACACACACACACACACACACACACACACACACACACACCTGTATGCACTCATTCTCATGCACCCACCTTTACACACTTGTTCTTATATGCATGCCTGTACACTCTCTCATGCACCCACCTGTACACACTCACTTTCAAATACACACCTGTACGCACTCATCTCCTACGCCCATCTGTACACACTTGTTATTATACACACACCTGTACTTACTTTCTGGCACACACCACACACCAGTACTCACTCTATCACACACATACCTGTACTCGCTCTCTCACACATGCACTTGTACACACACACACACACACACACACACACACACACACACCTGTACATACTCAGGCTTTCACACATGCATTTGTACAGACTCGCTATCATACACACACCTGTACACACTCTCATACAGACACCTGTACACTCGCTCTCATACACACTCTCATACACACACCTGTACACACTCTCTCATGAACCCATCTGTATGCACTCACTCTCATACACACACCTGTACACACTCTCTCATGAACCCACCTGTACACACTCACTCTCATACAATAGCTGTACACACACACTCTCATGCACCCACCGGTACACACGCACTGTCATACAATACTCTCTCACATGCACCTGTACACACTTGCACTCATATACACACCTGTACACACACTCTCTCACACACACCCCTATATTAACTCACTTTCATACACACACACACACACCTGTGCCCACTCACTGTCATACACACTACTGTACTGACACTAATACATGCACCTGTAGTCACTCTCTTTTATACACATACCTCTACTCACTCCCTCTCATTCACGCACCTGTGCACACTTGGTCTCATACACATACCTGTACTCACTCCCTCTCATGCACCCACCTGTATACACTCTCATACAACACCTGTATGTACTCACGCTCATACACACACCTGTACGCACTCACTCTCATTGACACGCTGTCCGCACTCACTCTCATACACACGCCTGTACACACTCACTGCCATACACACACCTGTACGCACTCGCTCTCATTGACACGCCTGTACGCACTCACTCTCATTCACACACTTGTACTCACTCTCTCAGACACACCTGTACACACTCGCTCTCAAACACACCTGTACCTATTGTCTCACATATGCAACTGTGCACATTCCCTCTCATACACAAAAACCTGTACTCACTCTTTCACATGCACTTATACACGCTCTCATGAACACAATTGTACTCACTCTCACATTCACCTGTACACATGCCCGCTCATACACACCTATTCTTACTCTCACACACACACACACACACACCTGTACACACTAACTCTCTTACACACACACACGCGCACACACACATGCACTCTCATACACACACTTGTACTCACTGTCTCACACACACACACACACACACACACACACACACACACACACCTGTACACATATCCTCACACAAGCAGATTTACAGGCTTGCTCTCATACACACACCTTTACACACTTGCTGTCATTCACGCACCTGTACCTCTCACAAACCCCTGTACACGCTCTCTCACACACGCACCTGTACACACTCTTTCACACACGCACCTGTACACACTTTCTTTTATACACACACCTGCGCTCACTCTCTCGCACATGCACCTGTATGAACATGCATACGCATGCACTTGTACACACTCTCTCACACACACCTGTATGAACCTGCTTTCATACACACACCTGTACACCCTCTCACACACGCACCTGTACTCACTCTCTCTCATTCACACACCCGTACACACTTGTACACATTCACTCTAGTGTACACACCTGTACTCACGCTCTCACACACACACATGCACTCACTCACTCACTCACACACACACACACACACACGCACACACACACACACACACACACACACACACACACACATGCACACCTGTACACACTCCATCACATGCAGGTTTACCGTTCTTGTTTTCATACACACACCTGTATGCACTCACTCTCATTCACACACTTGTACATGCTCCCTCACACATGCGGCTTTACTGCAAAACGAGAAATGAGGAAAGGCTGGTATGTTTACTGTGCCTGAAAACATTGACAGCGGACAGCATGAACCCAAATAAATTCAGGCGTCACTTAGAGACCACACCCCGATCAGGTGATGAGCCGCATGAGTTTTTTCAGCGAAAACGTGTTGAATATTGCCAACAACCATCCCGCTCTATGAATGCTACTCCAGAAACCCAGCGAGCTCTGTTAGCATCAGATAAGGTGGAATTCCAAACTACTCAATGTACAAACTCCCCGTAGCAGAGGAACTGATCCTACCTGCAGCACACACGGTCTCCATCATGCTGGATGACGTCACTGCTGCGAAGTCCAGGTCCCAGTGAGCAGGAGCTGAGAGTTCAGTATCGTGCTTTAAACCCGGCTTCGAAAAGCTGCGAAACTTGCTCATTATAGCCATTAATCTGGATATAATAATTTTGACAAAAATAATCTTCTTCTTCCTCTTTTCCTTTTGGCTGTTCCCTTCAGGGGTCGCCACAGCAAATTATCTGCCTCCATCTCACCCTGTCCTCTGCATCTTCTCTTATGCCAATGACCTTAATAATAATTTACATAGTTTTACATAGTTGCTTTCATACACACACCTATACACACACGCTCTCATTCACATACCCGAACCTCTCACATAGACCTTCACACATTTGCTCTCATTCAGTCCTGTACACTCACCCTCTTATACACACCTGTACATGCTCTCTCTCTCTCTCTCTCTCTCTCTCTCTCTCTCTCTCTCTCCTCCCTCTCTCTCACTCTCACACATACACATACTTTTACACACTTGCTCTCATACGCATATGTATACAGACTTTCTTTCATACATACAGGCTCTCATACACACACCTTTACACCCTCGCTCTCATACACACACCCCTATATGCATTTGCTCTCATTCACACACCTGTATCTCACACATACACTTGTACACACTTGCGCTCATACCCACACACCTGTACATGTTCTCTCTCTGTGTCTCTCTCACACACACACACACTCACACATACACACACACTCACACACACACACACACACACACACACACACACACACACACACACACACACACCTGTACACTCACACACCTGAACACTGACTTTGGCATACACACTTTTACACACATGCTTTCATATGCATACCTGTACACACCCTCTCATACACACACACACACACACACACACACACACACACACACACACACACACACACACACACACACACACCTGTACATTCCCTCCCCACACACACATGCTTTCATATACACACACCTGCACATACTCACAAACTAACACCTGAGCACACACACACACACACACACACACACACACACACACACACAAACACCTGTACACACTCACTCACGTACACTCTGTCGTGTTTGCACGAGTGCAGCAACAGAACCTGATCAGACGGAAGCTGTTTGAATCGTCTCACGCTTTACGCTCCATGAGCTACGGACAGGACCGCTACCGTCGCCGCTACTGGGTTCTCCCGCAGTGCGGCGGCGTCTTCATTGAGGGAGTTGAGAGCGGAGAAGGTATGACTCCTTCCCCTTTTTTACTGCTGTCTCTGCATCAGGGCTTAGTTAGGTTTGCATTACGGATGTGTAATAAATAAAACAGAAATGTATGAATTGCTCTGTATTACATTGTAATTATTAGTTTTTTCATTTATACATTTGACGTCATTCTTTCTGCTGCCACGACTCTCATTTACTTTTAACTTGATATTACAGCAGACAGTGTGAGAGATTTAATGCCTTTAATAGTACTTTAAGTAAACTCCTCGGCTGTTTAAGTCATTAGAAACCTCAGTGAGGGAAATTTGAATTAAATAAAGCGTGTTATTGGAGGACACTAATGAAGATGACTGCATAGTAGACTTGAGTTATTTTTGTTTCAGCCATAAACTGCGAGGTTAGGGCAGGGTGGACACTCCCAAATACACACACATACACATACCAACACGGGTCTCGTTCCAGGTCCTGAGGAGCTGGAAAAAGAGCGTGAGAGGCTTCGCAACTTCGAGCCAGTGAGAATCAAAGAGGAGCCACAGGAAGAGGAGGAGGAGGAGGAGGAGGAGGAGGAGGAAGAGGAAGAGGTGCATGTGGAGGAGACGCAGCAGCAGCAGGAGGTGCAGGCTAAGGTGAAGGAGGAGGAAGAGCAGCATGTCGAGAAGGATGTGAAACAGGAAGACGAGAAGCCCCGCTTGCCGTCACCAGACAAGCTCCTGGAGAAGGATGCCCTGAAGGAGCCCCCAAACCTGCCCGCTGACCTCCCGTCCCTGTGCCGCAGTCCTGACAGTGGCATAACTACTGTCGCCGTGGCAACCGTGTCAGCATCATCTCCGACTCATTCTACCTCCAAGCCTACTGTACTGTGCAGTGCTTCTGTGGATCCCATACCTCTGGTGGTTCAGTTTGGTGCTCCTCCTCTTCCGCAGTTCAGCATTCCTCAGCACCTCCTGGCTAACGATCAACTGTTACGCGTTTTAACGGAACACGGCGGCCATTGGTTCAGCCTCCTACCCCGTTCCCCCTGCGATAACTCTTCTCTAGTCCGACCCAGCACGCCGCCACGGCCCTTGACTCAACCCAACCATGTCCAGCCCAGGAGCCCTCCTGCCCCATCCTGCTCCCCTCATCAACACCTCCATCCTCCATCTGCCTCCAGCAGCCCCCTGAATGCTGCTCACGATGACCTGGTAAACCTCACCGTCTCCCCTCTACAGGTACACAGCGTTCATATACATCTATGTGTGTGCATTTAGCATGCTACCGATAATGCAGTTCAGCTTCCTGTCAGTAGGATTTTGCATTTTGCTCTTGACATTATTCAGTCCAACCCGATGTCTCCGTCCTTATCTGTACATCATACCATAACTGGCTATCTAACCGAGCCAGCAGTGGTGCATTCTGGAATTTGAACAGACGTCTACGCTTCTAGTTATACTCGTCTCTCTTTTGCTTGTAGGTAAAGCCTGGTGGTGCTCTGCTGCATTTGCCCATGTGTGGATGGTCAGGTGGGGTGATCAGCCCAAATTTGCCCATGTGCAGCAGCCCTATGCCTCTTTGCCCCCTGACTGAGGGCAGCGCTAGTCCCCTGTTGGCCCCAAGTGTTTCCACCAGCAAGAGTGGCTCTCCTGCGCCCCCTGGTGACAAACCACCCTCTGCGCCATCACCTGCTATTGATCTGCCACGAAACCACGACCACCCACAGCCGCAGCCCATTCCAGAGGGTGACACATACTCACACACATGTTTCAATAAGGCCTACCAGTTTATTAGTTCAAATATTTAATAACACTAATTGCATACTGACAGCACATATGGTGTGTGTGTGTGTGTGTGTGCGCGTGCGCGCCTGTGTTTTACAGGCATGCTGATGAGCTGGTGGAAGATAACAGATATGGAGGAACTACAGGCCCTGATGAAGACGCTCCACAACAGAGGCATCAGAGAGCGAGCGCTGCTCAAGCAGCTCCAGAAATCCATAGAGCTCATCTCCCAGACCTGCAACAGAAACAAAGAGGGTGAGTCAGAGTAGTGTACAATTCAGTGAAAAGGTCCATTTTATTCAACTCTAACAGGAGTGTCCTATCTTATCCACGAAGGGCCGATTTGGGTGCAGGTTTTCACTTCGACCAAGCAGTAGTCACACCTTCCACCTGTTTCAATCGATGACGCCTCCCACCCCCCAAAAGGAATGGATTGTGCATTATTGTTTGGAACTTGAATCTGCTTTCTCGCTTTTTATCCATTTATAGTTCCATTAAATTGTGTGAATGGAAACAAATTATATTTTAGTTTCTGTTAGCTTTTAGGTTAGAGCAACTCTGGATCTGGTTGTAAGACTGATAGGTCAGCTTATCTCTCTCTCTCTCTCTTTGTGTGTGTGTGTGTGTGTGTGTGTGTGTGTGTGTGTGTGTGTGTGTGTGTGTGTGTGTAGTAGCCGTGATGGAGGTGTCGGAGTTGGATGAGGGCCAGGTTTCTGTGGAGACGCTACAGGAGTGGTGCGTGGAGGAGCAGGCAATGGAGACAGACATCGCCTTACTACAGCAGGTGGAAGAACTTGAACGCAGGGTCACTTCGGCTAGTTTGCAGGTCAAGGTAAAATCTCAAGAATTGTAAAAATGCAACAGTACTAATATGCAAATTAAACTCATCTCGTCAGAGCCTTAGTTCACTAAGGTTCTGTTTGTTTTTTTTGGACGTTTCCATATTTGAATTTTGATTTCCGTTGTCATATCCCAGGGCTGGATGCACCCAGAGCCCCAGTCAGAGAGGGAGGACTTGCTGTATTACGAGCACAAGCCCTTCCCCAAGGCCTGCCCGGGGGCAGAGTCTCAGGAGGACCGGAACACCGAGAAAGGCCTGAGACGGCAGCCCAGCAACCCGCTGGACATCGCCGTGATGCGCCTGGCCGAGCTGGAGCGCCACATCGAGAGAAGGTACCTGCGGAGCCCCTTAGGGACAACCATCCAGATCAGGCTGGATAATGTTGGGACGGTCACTGTGCCCGCCCCTGCGCCATCCACTAGCGCTGGAGGGGAAGGGTAGGTCATCCACGCAGCCAGCCTTCATGTCTCAATCTCCTTCTCTTCATCCTCTTCCTGCTCCTCTTCCTTCTTTTCCTCATTCACTCTTTTCTGGCTGGGGCGGCTGTGCTTGTGGGTCGTGTGAGTGTGCGTGTGTATGTACACCCAGGGCCCAATTTTTCCAGGGGTTCCATAGTTTTAACACCCGCATTTGGTTCCTTTCTGTTCCTGGCTGCATGTATTTAATTTTTCCTCATATATATGTATATATATATATATATATATATATATATATATATATATATATATAAAACGGTAAGCTGTGGAAAGGATTAGTGTTCACTGCTGCCCGTTGAGAGCATGGTGCATTTTAACCACAGCGCTTGTGGAATGAGTGTGTGCTGTCTTACAACCACAGCTCTTTAATAATCTCCTGTTTGTGGATTGTGATGATGTTTTGTGTTTAAAGCCAGCATTATTCTTGATGTATGAGTCACTCACGACCTGTGCGCTGAAGAATGTTCACACAAGTGTTTCTTCATTTGGAATGACATACACATTCTGGGTATAATCATAAATTATGGACGTAACCTGATCTTAGATAATCAGAGTAAGTTTACACTCTTGAACCGTCAATTCAAATCTCAAATTCAGATTGGACACAGAAATTTTGTTGTGGTGTTTTAAAGTATCTCTAGGAGATAAATATGATTATTTTATCTTGATTTGTCACAAATTAAACAATGATGCATAAATAATTCACAATTATGCCCTGAACGCGAAGTGGATGTCAGTGGAGAGTTGAATAAGGCTTCCACCATCAACAAGGCGCATGACTGTTTTAGTATGTACTCCGCAGGAACAGCTCCACAAAAAAGGACAAAAATTACATTCTCATGGATTTTTTTTTTTTTTTTTTTTTTTTACATTTTTTTAAAATCATGATGAAAACAGACGAGTTCCAGGATATATATATATATATATATATATATATATATATATATATATATATATAGATATACACACACACATACAGGGATCCCTCGCTACTTCATGCTTCAATTTATGCGGCTTCAGTGCATTGCATTTTTAAAAATTTTTTTTTTATAAATGTTCATCGAATTAAAAAATAAGGCGATTAAGGAAGAATAGGGGGAAAGTGAAGGAAAATGGAGCAAAAACAAGGCCAATTAAGCAAAAAAAACCCTAAACAAACGCAAAACAAAAAAAACAACCCAAAATCTCCCATCAAGATTACTTGCATTGTTGCATCTGTGTGTGCAAGCGCGTATGTATGCATGTTATCTTCTTCTCATGCAATACCATCTGTATGTGTGTATTTATATTTTATTTACATCTTAAGTTATTTTTTTATGTTTAATTGTTATTATAAGCATTTATATCATTGAATATGTATTTATTGAGATCATAGACACATATACATGTACGTATACGTTGAGAGGGGTCCCCATCTTGGCCCCAATTAACCACAGAAAGTGAGGGATCCCTGTATGTGAATGTAATTAACACTTTTTATTATACATTGTTTATTCTTTCATTCATTCGTTTTCTGAAGTGTTTAATTCTAATTAGGGTCACAGGGAGGCTGGCATCCATGGGTGAGGGTAGAGTACACGCTGGACAGCTCGCCAGGCCATTGCAGGGCAGAAACACTGTGTAGCTACTCTTGATGAAAGTCATCAATGGTTCGTTTACAGCCTCTCACCACAGACAGTGAGACACTTGGCCGACCTTTGATAACTCGGTTAACTACACTGGGGACAGCAGTGACAACCTGTTGATTGTCGGGTTTGAACCCCTAACCTTGGGATAGGTAATCCTGCAGCTTAACACCAGGCCACCACTGACCTTTAAGTATTGTTTAGTATGTGTGTGTGTGTGTGTGTGTGTGTGTGTGTGTATTAAACCATTTTATTAACATATTTATTAATTACAGTAGGCCCTTGACTATTCACGGTTTTGCACTCGCGGTTTGAGTACAAGAGGTCTGCCCAGCAACCGGCACGTGATTCAAATTCAGCCAATGGCTGTCCTCCTTTCTGCTGATTGGTTGAGCTGATGTCCCGCCCCTTTTTACTCATTCGCGCACAAGTTGTCAATGAGCCTCTTTTTTGTGTGTTTTAATTACCAGCTAAGCTCTATGATACCACTCAAACGCAGGTCTTCTCTGTCTAAGCGATAGAAAACGCTGGATGTCTCTTCTGAAGAAATAAGACTTTCTCCTTTCTCTGAACTGTTGCATTAAAATCTTTTTCAATTATTATTCTAGTACAGTACCTAAGTTCATGTTTATGCGTGAGATTTTATGTTCTGCGCTGCCCAGAGGGTGATGTCGCGGAGTTCTCAGTCAAATTGTTTCTTTGTTCATTTTAATTTGTTGTTTTGTTTGTTCATGTTTTGCACTATGCCGGTACAGCTACAAGGGCGTGTATAACTAAGCAGAGCTAGCATGCTACTAGTGGAGCGAGCATGCTATGGTTCATTTTAATTTGTTTTATTTGTTGTTTGGTTTGTTCATGTTTTGCACTATGCCCGGTACAGCTACAAGGGCATTTATAACTAAGCAGAGCTAGCATGCTACTAGTGGAGCTAGCATGCTACGGTTCGTTTTAATTTGTTAATTTTATTTGTTGTTTTGTTTGTTCATGTTTTGCACTATACAGCTATAAGATCGGAGTATCTTCGGGCGTGTATAACTAAGCACGCTCAACTGGGCTTGTTAGCCGGGATGCGGCTAGCAGAGGTAATATGCTATGGTAGGCAGCTCAGTGCGAGCCGTACCCCAGCGGACAAGAAACACAGACGGGAAGGGGCCGAACGACGACTCCGGCGCTTGGAATAGCAGGGGATGAAGGCCGTGTAGCCGGCTGGTATAATCGCCTTATCGGGTGTACTCTCCTCAAGCCATGTTTCACAGAAACACAGTCCTGTAGATCCTTCTGCGCTGCAACCTGAGCATGAAGCTCGTCCATCTTGTTTCGCAGGGACTGAACATTTTTAAGTAGTATGGCCGGAAGTGCGAACCAAGCCTCTGAGAACTCCGCCTGGGCTTAGCCGGTAACCGCTAGTTAACTGCTAGCATGGAACTCCCATAGCATAGAATAGATAGAAAATAGTTGTTGCGTGCTTAGTTGCCCGAAGCTGAAGCTGTTCATAGCTGTAGTAAGGTCGACCGATCATAGACGAGCATGGTGCAAATCATGAACAAACAAATAATACAAATTAAAACGAACAAAGAAACAATTTGACTCTGAGAACTCCGCGACGTTGCCCTCTAGACAGCGCCATCTTGGACACGTCACTCCAAGACGTCACTCCAAGTTCAATGTAAAAGCACATGAAGCGTAATAAAGTTTATCCTTTTGGTATTATTTGTTAAACATGCTACAGAACATCAAATCTCACGCACAAACATTCTAAGAATTAACTGAGGTACTGTACTGGAATAATAATTGAAAAAGACTTTAAAACGAGTGCTTTACAACAGTATATGCTGTATTATGTTTATATTTTATCATCAATAAAAATAAGAGTAAAAATTAAAACGTTTTTCTTAATCATTACTATATTTTACTACATTAATACTGTATAAATGAGTAAGACTGGCTTTAGAATGTGTTTAAGAAGCATATTTTAGTGCATGTAATAGATACATAGGATTTTACTTACAGCTTCTCATTCGCGCATGTGACGTAATACATGGGGTTTTACTTCCGGGTACAGAACTTGCGGATTATCTCGATTTGCGGGAGGGCTCGGAACCGAACCCCCGCGAATGTCGAGGGCCTACTGTAAACCATTATTAAACATTTTTTATTAACACACACAAACACATGTACTGTATAATAAAGTCGTTTTATTTACCTTTGTGATGGTAGTTGATGGCTTGATGGAATGGAGTGGGAGGAGGAGAGAGGGAGGGACTTACTGTTTGGAAGGAGTGTTTGGAAACGCCTACTGTTTGGAAACACCCTTAGTCACACACGCACCCTTAATAGCTTCCTTGTTCCTTGTACTGGTACTGGGACGATAAGTCACACAAACGCACACCTCGTTCGTGTTTTTCAATGATCTCCGCCTGTGGTGGGGTCTTTTTCGGTCCCATAATAGCAAAAGTACACTCAATATAGTCCAAAATGTCTATCAAACACAAACCACTTCTGCACGCAAAGAAAAGGGGTGACGAACTGTGACGCCGTGATCTTGCGTCAACTTCTCGTGGCCGCCACCGTGGCGCTGTTCGACCGCGTGGTTTGGTTCGTCCGCCGAAAACTAGTTCGTCAGCAGACTATATCCTCGCAAATTTAATGTTCTTGAGGCGAAAAGTTCGTGAGCTTAAGCGTTCGTTAGCGGAGGTTTCACTGTATAATATATATATATATATATATATATATATATATATATATATATATATATATATATATATATATATATATAGTGTGTGTGTGTATGTATGTATGTACGTATTAATTAATTAATTACAACTAAGCCTCATCCCTGATCAAGCCAGAGCTTGAATCCAGTAGGAATTTAGCTCCTCCTGGATGGGACAGTAGTCTATTGTAGGTTATCTTCTCAGTATTTTTACTGGTACAATCGGCCCTCTTCCCATGAAATTAATCCGTTCCGGCGCCTTTTTCGGAATCTGGATTTTTCATAATTCGAGGCGCATTTTACATGTAAAACGTGTGATTCATTCCAAAACTATAAAAGCATACCTTTTAAGGTACTTACTTCGTGTTGACCATGTCTTCTTAGTAGAGTTATAATCTTACAATGACCATGGCACCGGGAATAACCAATGGGATTGAGCTGCATCATGCCTCCTAGATAATGGGAGGCCAGCAGGGTGGGTTATTGAGGTGCAGACATCGCTTTACCTTACTCTCTGCCACACACAGTATGGATCAAAGTGCATCCAACATTACAGCTCACGGTTTTTTTTCCCACCTATTGTTTGAATGTTTGAATGGCACATTTGAATGCTTGAATTTCGCATTTGGTGCTTTTCGTAAGAAGAATTTGTTTCATATACAGAGGAAAAAAATTTCAGAAAATGTTTTTCGTATACTGGATTTTTTGTATTCTGGGGATTTCGTTGGAAGAGGGCCGACTATATATTTATAGTCCAGGGTGGACACAGGCATACTTGTGGTTAATACTTTGCTCAGGAGGATATATATATATATATATATATATATATATATATATATATATATATATATATATATATATATATATATATATATACAGTGGTATCTCACCTTATGAACTTAATCCGTACGTAAGATAGCACTTTCGTAACGTGAACTTGTTTCATATCCAGAGACAAAAATTTTAGGAAAATGCGTTTCGTAACCTGAATTTGGTGAGACTTTCATAAAGTGAGGTACCACCGTATAGTGATACCTCACGATACGAAAACCTCTATATGAAAAATTCAAGATATGTAACGGACCATGAAGATTTTTCCGCTCCATTTTATGAAAAAAATTCAGGATATGAAAGCAAAACTAAGAATACAATATCCAAAAAAAAAAAAAAAATTAAACTCGGGCGGCTGACAGAGGTCATCATGTGAACGCGTTTTTAAATCTACTGTCATACAACCTGCTCTCCCACATGATGCTTTGTCATGGTGTTGTGACATGCAATGAAAGTGAAAGTGCAAAACAAAATGTGCAAAATAATAATCATAATAATAATAATAAAACACAAAATGCACAAAAAAAGAAACTGAAATTAAATTTAGAAAAAAAAATCAGTGTTTAGTTTCCAGTTGTAATTATGTAGGTTAATTCATTTAAATTTCATTCAATAAAGTGCCATATGATATGTGAAAACTCCGTTTGCCGCCTCTGCATCTTCTTCCTCCTCTGCCACATTCACCTGACTCGAAAGGTAAGGTTCCATAGATTCGTAACACTGTTGTATTGTTATTTTTCATTGATATTATTTTCTGCTCTATTTCACGAAAAAATCAAGATACGAAAGCCGCTCTGGAACAAATTAATTTCGTATCTCGGGTATCACTATACATTTATATATATATATATATATATATATATATATATATATATATATATATATATATATATATATATATATATATATATGTGTGTGTGTGCGTTAAAACTTATTTCCATGATTTTTTAATTTCAGTATGGAATACAGGGATCCCTCGCTACTTCGTGCTTCAGTTAATACGGCTTCAGTGAATCGCGGTTTTTAAAAAATAAATATTAATCGAATTAAAAAAATAAGGAAATTAAGGAAGAATAGGTGAAAAAGTTAAGAAAATGCCACATATACAAGGCCAATTATGCAACAACAACAAAAACCCCTAAACAAACACAGAACAATAAAGAACCCAAAATTTCCCATCAAAACCATCCAGAAATACAGGACTGTCTGAGGTCAAAAGTGAAAGTGAAATGAAATTGAAGAACAAATAGAAATGGAAATGTAATAAAATTAATAGAAAGTAATTAATAATTACTTTAATTAATAGATATAATATATATAATAGAATTAATTAATTAATTAATAGAAATTAATATCATAAATATTCATATTAAATATGATTAAACATTATCCTGAGGTACACTTAATATTAGGCTCCGGCAGAGGGGCGTGGCTGACACGTCCGTGGTCCGGGAAGAGAAGCAGAACGATGATTTCAAAGAAGAAACAAATTGACTCTAGTATTATAATGAACGGGATAAGAGTCAAACTCTCTGTAAATCTGATCAGATCCGCTGTGCTGTGTTTGAGAGGAACCGGGAGTTTGAACACGGGGCATAATGATATTGATAATGTACAGATGATTATGTAGAGAGAAAGAGAGACATTGTATACAGTACAAATTCATATAGAGGTTACTTATACAAGGTTTAAACATACGTTCCCCTCTAAAGAATGCCCTGTAATGACTTACAAACAAATTCATCTAACCGGCCGGAGCCTAACTCCTTTGTAAGCTGGGGAGTATCTGTACTTACATTGTTGCATCTCCGCACATGCGTGCGCGTGTATGTATGCGTGACCTCTTCTTCTCATGCAGTTCCATCTGTATGTGTGTATTTATATTTTATTTACATCTTATGTTATTTTTTTGAATGTGTAATTGTGATTTATAAGCATGTATAGCATTGAATATGTATTTATTGATATATACATATATATGTATGTATATGTCAGTGGGGGGGGGTGATCCTGCTTTGCGGATTTTGATGGTCGCGTGGGGATCTCGGTCCCAATTAATAGCGGAAAGTGAGGGATCACTGTATTGCTTTTTAATCCTGAGAAAGCCGACCAATCAGATGGCAGCATTCCTGTATGTTATATACTGTTTATAATTAACTGTTTATTAATCATTCCACAAATAATTGCTGAACAATTTATAATGTACAAAGCGAAAATAGTGTTGAAAATAATAGCATGATCATGGTGAATAATAACTCGTATCATGATGCTTGCGCTGCCAGGCTTCAATGTCTTCAGTGTACTGGGGCTAGAATTCACTGTTTTGGAGCTGTCTCGGGGGCAACTAGACCCAAAAAGACCGATCTTACTTTCATCAGTCCACAAAATGTTTCCCTGTTTCTCTTCAGGCCTGTCAATGTGTTCTTTGGGGAACTGTAACCTCTTCAGCACGGCTTTTCTTCGGCATTGGGACTTTGCGGGGGCTTCATGCCGATAGCTTGGCTTCTCAGAGGCGTCTTCTAATAGTAATAGGACTCATTAGTAACTTTAGACCTTCTTTGATCTTCCTGGAGCTGATTGTTGAGTCTTTGCCATTTTGGTTCTTCTTCCATCTATTCGAATGATAGTTTCACTTTCATCCACGTTTTCAGGTTTTGCTTCCCATTTTAAATCATTTGGGATCGTTTTACCTTAGCAGTTTCTCATTTTCTGCACTTCTTTATATGTTTCCCTCTCCAATCAACTTTTACTGTTGTTCTGAACAAAGTCTGGAACGACCCATTTTCCTCAGAATTTCAGAGAGATGTTCTATAACCAGCATCTACAACATCTGCTGCCTTCCTTCCTTAAATAAGGACAATAATTGGCACCTGTTTCACAAAGAATTGAATGATGTGACTAATTGACCTCCACAGTATTATTATTTTGAACACGCCCCTTTCAATTAGAGATTCAATTACACAGAATCAGCTGCATGCATGTCATGACTGTTGGTTCTGTTGAGATCTATTACTCTACTACAGCTGATGGTATATTACTTGTCATCTACCACAAACAGTGATTGATCAGGTTAGCGATGTCGGACTGATATTATTTTGCACACAACTGTGTATATATATTACAGCTTGGGTAAATATCGCTGTAAATATCACAAAGGGATTTTTGCAGTAATTACGGTAGTACAGAGTGGGTGGATATGCAGATGTGTGGTCCCCTGTGTACATCAAGTATAATGCTGGCCTTAACTGTTGAATGTGGACACAGAACTGTGCAAAATATACCCTTAGGTATCCCATTGTTTAGAACATACTTTGTGTTTCATATGGCTCCATTATCAAATCAGGATAAAAACCTTTCTATGGTATATATAAACAATCAGTACACATTTTCAAAGAGTACAAGTGAGAATAAAACCTCAGGCTGTTGTTTCAGTAAATAAATAGTATTAATTTTTAAAAAAGTACAGTGGTCGTGAACATTTTTTAAAGGCATCTTTACAGCATTGCATGACATGTACCTAAGATTTTTGCACAGTACTTTGTGTGTGTGTGTGTGTGTGTGTGTGTGTGTGTGTGTGTGTGTGTGTGTGTGTGTGTGTGTGTAACCCATGTTGTTGTGTTTTTCAGAAGCGAGGAGGAGGTTGCTCCGGGGCTGAAGATATGGAGGAAGGCTCTGGGCGAGGTGAGGAACTCGTCACAGTTGGCCATGTGCCTGCAACAGCTGCAGAAGTCCATCGCCTGGGAGAGATCCATCATGAAAGTGGTGAGTGTGTGTTGAGTGCATGTGTGTGAGATCTGAAAGTCAGGTTGTGTGCCCACCTGTGCACATTGATGAACTGGTATTTTAAGCATGTACTAAGGTGTGAGTGTGTGTGTGTGTGTGTGTGTGTGTGTGTGTGTAGTACTGCCAAATCTGCCGTAAGGGTGATAATGAGGACTTGCTGCTGCTGTGCGATGGCTGTGATAAGGGCTGTCACACCTACTGCCACAAGCCCAAGATCAACGCTATCCCTGAGGGAGACTGGTACTGCCCTGCCTGCATCTCCAAGGTAACAGCCTCCATCTCCTATCGCATTCTGAGCTTACATACACACACACACACACACACACACACACACACACAGTGCTCTCGAAGCATTCAGTGATGCAGTCTGGTCAATAATTTTCCACCCTTTATATAGAACCGAACAGTAACAGGGCATGAGATTCAGAACGTTTACACACATCACCTGATGACATAAAAAATAACATGTGCCATTTTAACGCCTTTCTAACTCGGATTTCTTCATTCCTCATTTGACAGCCGCTTTAATCCAAACAGCCCAAGGCACAGCGAGAGGGAATTTGTAAGCGTGTACACTTCGGTGTGCCTGAGGGTAAGAGAAAAAAAAAAAAAACAATCATTTCCTGTCGTACCTGATGAAAACGCCAAGGAAGTTTAATCCTTGAAGCTGATATCATTTTTGATCCTTAAAACGATAGCGTTGTTCGGAGTCTGGGAGAGGCCGAGGGTGAAATCATGGACCATGATGACTAAGAGGAGGATTATTTATAAAGGGGTTATGAGAAAGTCACCTTAAAAATTAATTTCTCTCTCTCACTCATCCGAACCGATTAATCCGTATATGGTCGTACTGAACCTGGAGGCAGAACAGCAGCGCAGTGGTTAGCACGTCTGCTTCATAGGCTAAAAGGTAAGGGTCGTTTGTGCTTAGTTTGCATGCTCTTGTCATTCTTTCATGGGTTTCCTCTGGTTTCATCCCACAATCCCAAAACATCCGAGTTAACTGGCTGTTCCAGACTGCCGCTAGGTGTGAGTGTAAATAGTTGTGAGTGTGTGTGTTGGCCCTATGATTGCCTGACTGGCTATTCATGCTGTACCTCGTCCTCGCCTTGAGTCGGCTCTGATAGGCTCCAGCCTCCTTGACGGATGGATGATGGATTGCTGTGTGGTAATGTGTTGTCTGTGTTGTATATACAGTTCTTCTGAAAGCGGTCCTGGTCAGGTCTCTCCTGTAAGTGAGATTTATGACCTCAATAGGACTTCCTGATAAAATAATGAAATAAATACTTTAAGTCATAAATTTGGGACTTTGAAATGGTTGTAGAGACCAGAACGAGAGAAAGTCATTTCCTTCGCTGTCTGTCCTGATAAGATATTTTGGCACTCAGGAAAGTTCTCGCTCTGAATTGAAATGGCAGACGAAGGGTGAACGAAGCGAAGTGAAATGCAGGAGTAAGTGTTCATGACCTCAGGGGGCTTCACTGAGATCAAAAACAATGACTGAATGTAATCTGAATTCCCCAGGCGAGCAACCAGTCCCCGAAGAACAAGAAACCTCAGAGTCGTGTGCAGTCCGGCGGAGGGAGCAAGAAGAGCAAGAAGCAGCAGGAGGTGGGTGAGGAAGTGGAGGCAGGAGGAGGCAGCAGCAGCACCAGCAACAGTAGCCCAAAGAAAGCGGCCACAGCTTCCAGCCAGACGAAAAAGAGCTCATCCTCTCCTTCCGTCGCCAAAGCCGAGAACCCAGCCTGCGTGAAACGCGCCAAAACCGCCAGGGACAACAACCGCGACCTGGGCCTCTGCAGGTATCATATGGTTTCACCATGGAAATCAAAATAATGAAAAATTCAGATTTAAATGGCTTAGATACCACTAACAGCATCATTAACTCGCAGATCAGATTTAAAAAAGAAAAAGAAATGATGTTTTCAGATCAAACACTTGATCAACCGTCCTGATGAATATGTACATGTTATGGCCATGTGCCAAAACATTTCTCCACGTGTTTATAAATAGCTTATTTACTGATTTTCTTTCAAAATAAGTGTTTTAGTGGTTCCTTTAAAACATTCTTTTGAATGTTTCCTGATGTCTCTACCTCTTCTGAAGGATTCTATTGGCCGAACTGGAGCGCCATCAAGACGCCTGGCCCTTCCTCACACCCGTCAACCTCAAATCGGTCCCCGGATACCGGAAAGTCATCAAAAAGCCCATGGACTTCTCCACCATCCGCGAGAAGCTTGTGAGCAGCCAGTGAGTCTGATGTCCTTTAGAAAGCGCACTTTAGTGACTCGGTTCTTCTGATTCGGTTCTCCTGATTCAGTTCCTCTGAACTGAATAATTTGGAACTACTTTGATTCATTTGAATCATTCCAATCACCAGGAGAGCACAGATATTCAGAGTAGAAAAAACAGCAAGTTTTGATGCTAATCAGAGAACCATCATGAATCAATTGCTACTTTACTCAGATGAGTAGTTCACAAATAATGAATCATTTGCACCGTATCATATGTCGTGACTCATTTTGACCCCTTTTATTTTTAGATATCAGAACCTTGAGACTTTTATCATCGATGTCAACCTGGTGTTCGACAACTGCGAGAAGTTCAACGAGGACAACTCGGACATCGGACGTGCAGGCCACAACATGAGGAAGTTCTTCGAGAAGAGGTGGACTGAGCTCCTGAAACAGACTAACTGATTCACATGAATCAACCCTCGCATGGAACTCGGATCAGAACCACCTAGAATTTTCCTCCCAGCAAAGCAACCCTGAACATGTTTCACACACACACACACACACACACACACACACACACACACACACACACACACATACACACACACACAACACCCCAAAGAGACACAAGACAGAGGGTGTTTTTGTGCAATATCATTTCCTTGTAGAAAAAAAAAGTAATCGCACTGAAATCTTCAACTATCAGAGCTGGATCTAGAAGAAAACAAAAACAAACAACAACAACAAAAAAACACTTTCCACTACCTGTAAATATCATTTTGTTTCTTCTGTTGTTGTTTTTTTACTTTATCGTTAATATTATAGTGAATGTATTTAATTTTTTTAAATGATTATTTATGAAAAAAGGTCCATTCTTCATTTTCTATGAAAAGGAAGAAACAGTGTAAACTGCTCTTAAAAAAGAATGGAATGTTTATTTCTGTGTGTGTGTGTGTGTGTGTGTGTGTGTGTGTGTGTGTAGTTTTTTCTTCTTCTCCAAATATGAAACGAAGCCAAGAAAAGAAAGGAACTTGTTTACACTTCTCCGGGCCGTCCGGTATCGGAGTATTCCCTTTCACGTTCACACACACATACACACAAACCCTGACACACACACATACACACAAACCCTGACACACACACACACACACACACACACACACATACACACACACACAGAGATGAGCAGTAGTGTCTCCCCCTTCACCCTTCATGCAAAAAAAAAAAGAAAAAAGTGTACATACTGTCTGTTTATACCGGTATATATATCGAGTCTTGTTTGGAATGATGTGTACATATGGTTTAAAAACATTGGATATTGTTCATGCCTTAGACTGATTGTAGCATTTAATTTTAGTCTTAAAAGTGACTTATTATCATCATTATTATTATTATTATTATTATTAACACATTTATTGTTTGTACAGTATACACATATCTTCTACAAACACTGTGGTCTCCTCAATCTTGGTAGTGCCTGCCCTTCTGAACAGGGTGTAGGAAGTATTTTTTTTTTCTTTTTTATGATGGTTTTTTTCCTTTTAAAAAGAAAAAACCCTGGCTTCCTCCTCAAGCTGGCATTTGTGTGTGTGTGTGTGTGTGTGTGTGTGTGTGTGTGTGTGTGTGTGTGTGTTCAACACAGTTGAGTGTGTATTCCCATGTCAGGACTGTTGGGAGCCGGCTTCGGCGACATGCATGCAAATGCAGTGGGATATTTTTCAGTAACCACTACGGCGGCGTCCTAACCACATCGCCCCGGTTTCATCGCGGCTTTGTCCTAAACGTCGCTGTAATCTTTGCAGTGCTCGGAGAAAACGACAATTGCATACTGGTTTTAAAGTACTACTTGGCAGGAGAGAGTGCGGTTTGGGACGCAGCCCCTGTCTGAGTCTTTTCCCTCCTCTTCCTCCTCCCTTCTCCACATCCTTGTGAGTCTTGGCCACTGGAGGCAGCTAGAACAGTTTTTTTTGGACCCGAGTCAGAGTACTTGAAGTTATTTTATTTAAAGCTATTGTGGGAAACAAAATGGTAGCGTTCTTTTTGTAGGAGCATTATTTTTCACTAGTGTGTATGTGTGTATGAATGTGAGTGTGTGTGTGTGTGTGTGTGTGTGTGTGTGTGTGTGTGTGTGTGTGTGTGGCACGGACCTATTAAAAGGATGTTTTTAAAGTCATCTCATTGTCTTGTTGTTTCTTCCCCCACAGTAGTAGTTGAAGTGCAAACACATGATGAGTAAATATAGTTATGTGCCTCATCCATCCTTTACTTCATTTCTATCAAGAAGTTAATAGTGCCATCCTCAAGGTCACGCTGTGCTCATTACGGATTCCTAACATTGGAGACTCCTTCCTGAGAACTTCCGTAAACCACTGTCAAAGCTGCTATTATAGAAAATGCTTTTACCCCTGATCAATCGACACGTACAGGAAAATAATCATTTAAAAAAATCTACATCATACAGCAGGAAATCTAAAAACATTGTTGCGACTATTATAACTAACATCGTAAAATGTTAACGTATAAATTATATTTAAGGACAAATCTGTAGCATCCTAAAATATCTGCATGTGTTGCACTCTTGCGTGTTGTACGTTTTGCTGGCTGTAATTTTCTCATAAAGAGCACACATACTCTGTGTGTGTGTGTGTGTGTGTGTGTAAAAATAATTCATTTTCTGAACTGCTTAATCTTAATTAGGGCTACAGGGAGACTGGTGCCTATCTCAGCCGAGTCTGGGCGAGGGCAGGGTACACCCTAGACAGCTCACCAGGTCATTGCAGGGCAGAAACATGTTGATAGCTATGCAGCTACTCTTGACGAAAGTTGACAATTGTTCTTTTACAGCCTCACACCATAGACAATGGGAGACATGGCCGGCCTTTGATAACCCAGTTAGCTGCACGGGGGAGGCAGCAGTGACAAGTGTTGACTGTGGATCTTAGACCTCCAACCTTGGGATCAGTATCCAGCATGTTACCACTGGGCCACCACTGTAATAATATTATTATGTATTAATATAGAATAACTGCGATGACCTGGCAGGCTGTCCGGGGTGTACTCTACCCTTTGCCAGAGTCGGACAAGACAAGCTTCAGACTCCCTGCGACCCTAATTAGGATGAAGCAGTTCAGAAAATGACTGAATATACATTAATTTTCTGAACTACTCATCAGGCCATTGCAGGGCAGCCTACTCTTGATGCAAGTCAGAAATGGCTCTTTTTCAGCCTCTCACCATACAGTAGACAGTGAAAGTCAAGGCCAGCCTTTGATAACCCGGTTAGCTGCACTGAGAGGACAGCAGTGACAACCCCTTTTTGTGGGGCTTGAATCCCAACTTTGAGATCAGGAATTCAGCACTTTACCACCAGACCACTCCAATATGAATATAGAGCAAATACATTTGTTTTATTGTTCTTTCTAAAAAATTACATTCAAATAACTGATATAATTTCATCTGTTAATTTTCTGTAACTGCTTAATCCTCATTAGGGTCACGGGGAGGCTGGCGCCCATCACAGCTGACTCCAGGCGAGGGTGGAGCACACCCCAGAAGCTCGCCAGGCTATCGCAGGGCGGAAACACGCTGACGGTTATTTAGCTACTCTTGACGAAAGTCAGCAATGGTTCTTTTACAGTCTCACACCATAGACAGTGAGAGACATGGCCGGCCTTTGATAACCCAGTAAGATGCACTGGGTTGACAGTGACAACCTTGTAGAGAGTGGGACTCGAACCCCCAACCTTAGGATCAGCAATCCAGACCCTATACCACCAGGCCACCACTGCCCGTTGATATAATTATTTTCAGTTATTCCAATAATTATTCCAAAAAAATACTAAGAATTTTTAATAATAATATATTATTCATAATGATTATATAATTTAATACGTATATGAATTATTAATTAAACAACAATAATATTTCTTATACTACTGTATGTATATACTTATTAATCAAATATCATTACAATAAATACTACTAGGCTGAAGTGTAAAAAGCCCAACAGATTTTACCTACCAAATACTACTACTACTAATTATTATCATTATTATTATTATTATTATTATTAGATTTTCAGAGGGATTTATTTTTTAAAGATCCATACATTCTACAATAATAAATCTGTTGAAATATATGTAGACTATTACTTTCTTAAACTTTCAAATAACAATAATAATAATAATAATAGAAGCATCATCGTTGTAAACAAACCATTTCAATAAAGTGTAATCTTAAATAAGTATATTATAAATCATTTTCTACTTCTTATAGGCTTTATTTCTTTTTTCCCTTCACTGTCTGCCATGTTCATCCAGGAGAGTAAATAGAGGTCACGTGACGGTCGGCGTGACGTATTTGCTAATCAGGAAGTAGCGGCGCGAGACAGGGACAGCTGTGAGTAATGTTGTTTTCTTGTTTGGTATCAAATTTCATTTTAAACGCAAATATATTTTAATTAGAGACTTCATTTGGACGTTTTTAACTGTTATTCAGTTAAAATAACATACAAACTAAAACGAGAGCGAGATGTAAGGCAGTGTTAGCTTAAGTGGCTAGTTTTAATTTCCAAAGCTAAAACTGTTAAGTTTCTGACAGGAAATATTCTGCACCTCTGTTCACACAATTCAATTGTTTATTATTTATTTATTTCCTGAAATATGAAGGATATGAATCGCGTCAAAACTACAGAATATAAAATTAATTACAATGTACAGTACCTCAGTATCTTTTTTTATCTTTTCTGAAAAAGAATTGTTTTAATTTAACAAACATACAAATATGTATGTGTATTTATTGAAGTTTTCTGAAGATGATCTTTTACACATGGATTACATAGAGCTTTGAAACCGCAGGGTTTCAGGGGGTCGGGTACATCACAGGGCCAGCACACACACACCCCTCGGGTGTAATGATGGATATTATAGATAGATCATCATTTCCGGTTTGTTTAAACGGTGCATTTTCCCTACACAGAGTCAGAATGGTGTCTCTGATCTGCACTCTACAAGGTCACCGTGATGACGTCAACTGCTGCACGTTCTCCGCCTCATTTCTGGCCACCTGCTCCGCGGACAAAACCATCCAGGTCTACTCCACACAAGATTTCTCTGAGCTCCCATTCTCGCCGCTCTCGGGTCACGGCTACGGCGTCCACTGCTGTTGCTTCAGCCCCTGCGGCCAGTACCTGGCGTCGTGCTCCACCGATGCCACCACGGTGGTGTGGGCGATGGAGAGCGGCGAGATCGAGGCCGTGTTCGAGCATCCTGGAAGGAGTCCGGTCAGGGTGTGCGCCTTCTCACCCGACTCCTCTTGTCTGATTTCAGGTGGTGCAGACGGCACCGTGGCTCTGTGGGACTTCCCGTCCAGAACTCTGCGCAGGTCAATATGATACAGTACAGTACTAATAACAGCAATTTGTCACAAAGCAATTTCCATTATCTTTTTCTTACTTTCTTTCTTTCTTTTTTTCTGGTTCAGAACCGGTGCTGTTCCTGACACCACAATGGTAGCGTGTTCCTTCAGCCCCTGTGGTCAGCTCTTTGCTACTGGATCCACCTATGGAGACCTCCGGATCTGGGACTTGGGCTTGAACCAGCTCCACGCGGAAAAGTACGCACATGACCTTGGAGTCACTTGCTGCCAGTTCGCACCGCAGATAATGACGGGTATGAGGAACGCTGATATTTATTTTACAGCATGTGTTGTAATATAAATAATGGGAGTAATGAGGATGGATAGGATCAGGAATGACTACATCAGAGGGACAGAGGTTTTGGAGACAGTCAGAGAGGCTAGATCAGGGGTCGGGAACCTTTTTGACTAAGAGAACCAAAAAAAGACATTTTAAAATCTAATCCTCTGAGATATATATATATATATATATATATATATATATATATATATATATATATATACATACACACAGTAGGTCCTTGACTATCGCAGATTGCTGGGCAACTCTTATGTGATTCAAATTCAGCCAATGGCTGTCCTCCTTCCTGCTGATTAGTTGAGATGATGTAACGCCCCCTTTCCCTCATTCGCACACTAGTTGTCAATGAGCTTTGTTTTAGTGTGTTTTAATTACCAGTTAAGTTCTATGATATCACTCAAACACCTGCAAAGCACTAGAAAAAGGCAATGATGTTGGATGTCTCTTCTGAAGTGTTTGAAAAGGAATAATTGTCTGAACTGTTGCAAAACACTCCACTATTAAAGTCTTTTTCAATTATTATTCTAGTACATTACCTAAGGTAATGTTTGTGCTTTAGATTTTATTTACTGTGGTGTAGCATGTTTCTTGTTTTGTTTATCCAATTTATTACATTTCTTGTTCTTTTGTCCTTTTTGTTATGGTCTGTGTTTTGGGGGACTTTGATTTTAACGCTGTGCCTCTAACTAACTGTTTACGCTCTGCTTCGGCTGAGGGGTGTGGCTGAGCTGCTCGGTAGCACACACCTGAATTCACTATTTTCATTTACTCCCAGTAAACATCACCACCGCTTCTTTGGTTTGTAATGCTCTCTAACACTCTCACTCAATTCAGTCATCTCATGCCTAATGCAATACCTTCCTCTAGTGGGCATTTTTGAAAACTACAGTGCTGTATGTTTTTCAAAGAGAATGCATTTAAAGGTGTTTAATAAATAAAATAATACTGAATACAACTAAATTGAAAAATAAGACCAACAATTTGAGAGTAGAATAAGACTCTGAATTTATTTTAAGGACATTGTCATAATGAAGTTATTTATTAATAAGAAAAGTACTTCTTACTATTAATGCGACTTCTGGTGCTGCGTGGTGTTGCTGATGGCTTTGTATCTGGTTGATATGTGGTGAGGTTCAGCTTCATGCAGGTGTCTAGGCTTCTATCTGTTAAACATGACTGCAGGTTGGTCTTGATGTTTTTCAGGTGAGAAGGACTGCTTGCATGCATATGTATAGCCAAACATGGTCACTATCACAGAACTTACGCTGCAGTGTTTATGTGACAGGAAGCGCATCCCAAGTTTTGGCAATCAGCTGGTCTGCAGTGTTTGTTTTTCCATGTCTGTCCATTTGTTTTCTTGCTAGCTGTGCTTGGCTTCATGCAAATGTGCTGATCAAAAACGAAGGAAATTTGCCTCTTTACTCAAAAACAGCACACGCAGTCTGTGGCTGTTGTTATAATCCAATAAATTTAGAGTTTCAAGGTATCGGACCTGCCCGCACACTGGCGTACAGAAAGGATTCGCTCTCCGCTGCGCGCCACAGTGATGTGTGCCACTGAAAATAGATGTATAGATTTAAATGCGTGAGATTTACTCATCTGTTTTTGTTTTATTTGATGGCTTTTTTTGTATTTTTATTTAAATGACAGTGAAATTATGTATTCCTTATTTAAGTTGTAATTATGTTAAGAAAGACCACCAGATTTATCTGAGAGCCAGTCATCAAAAGAGCCACATTTGGCTCACGAGCCATAGGTTCCCGACCACTGAGCCAGATTGAGATGGTTTGGACATGTACAGAGGAGGGATGATGAATATATTGGTAGTAGGATTCTGAGGTTGGAACTACCAGGCAGGAGACCTAGAGGAATACCAAAGAGAAGATTTATGGATGTGGTGAAGGAGTACATGAAGGTAGTTGGTGTAAGAGAAGATGCAGAGGACAGGGTGAGCTGGAGGCAGATTTGCTGTGGCGACCCCTGAAGGGAACAGCCGAAAGGAAAAGAAGAAAGAAGTTGCAATACAAGTAATATAGAGAATTATACACATCTGGGTCTGTAAAATGTAATTAACATCCATGAAATTAGAACTCAGTGACGCTGTTAGTATGTTTTCACATTTTAGAATCAGCGTTTATGAAAATGTTTGTGTTTTGCGTTGTGTCCACCAGAGGGCGCTCAAAACACATTCAGCTATTTTAGAAATGTATTATTATTATTATTATTATTGTTGTTGTTTTTGTTATGCCACTCATTAAACAAGTGTTATTTATTTATTATTGGATTATCTGTGGATATCAGCTGATTGTATTTGTCTGTCTATTTTTATTTGTTTATTTGAGGGAAGTGATGGATACCCCCCCCCCCCCCCCCCCCCCTCTCTAAAACCAAAACACACCCTGTCTCTTTATCCCTTTATCTCTTAGGTACAGCAGGCACTATGGTCCAGTTCCGCTTGGCCTCCTGTGGTCAGGACAGCTTGCTGAAGATCTGGTTGGTTTCTTGGAACTCCTCAACAGGTAAAAAGATCACCTGCTCCATTTTCTCGTCATCTCCACCCCTGAACATGGCACTCTTGGTTCAAATGGCATCACAGGATCTCTTTTATTCTGTTATTTGTACCCCAATGATTATTACTCCTGAAAGTAGCGTCAGAGTTCGAATATAATAACATGGTGTCATGTGACACAGGAAGCTGGATATATAAGAATTAATTTACATAAAATTATGTCGTAATTCAAGGTAACTGCAAATTTGTTACTATAAACAGTTGACCTGTTGCGGAAAGGCAGTCACGCCCATCTTAAGGCCTGACTCCTCCCACTGCACAATTTTTAAAGTAATAGGGAACAGTCAGTTAACCTAATGTGCATGTATTTTGACCTCGGGATGAAACCGGAGTACCCAGTGGGAACCCACCCAAAACATGAGAAGATCATCCAAACACCACTCAATCACCCAAGTCGAGTCTGGGACCTGAACCCAGGAGCTTGTAGGGACCCCATTGAAAATAGGTTTTACCAAACCTTCTGGGCTATCCTCGATTTGAACTACACTTATCCAGGGTATTTTTATTAATTTTATTTATTAATTTTTATTTATTGTACGATATTTGTTATTCTACATTTGTATAACTAGTTGTTACAAAATTTTTATTTTATATTCTCTATACTTGTTTTTATATAGTCTTATTTTATTTTTATATACTTTTTATTTTATTTTGGCTTTCTCTACTTGAATGCCTCATTTTATATCAGTAATGCAATCAGTTTATTTTATTTATTAATAATATATTGGTGCAAGCTTTGTACAAATAATTTTTGCTTTTTATGCCATCTAAGAACCCCAAAATTCTAAACTATTGTATGATATAAATTATTATTCACTGATATATTTTACTATATTTATGAGTATTATTTTCGAGTGTTGAAATCAAATAGTAAGGCGTAACATGCTAAACACTGCACCATGTCACCGATGTTAGGTTCTCATGAATGTGAAAAGTGTGTATGTGTCTGTGTGTGTTTCAGGGTGTAAGATGAAGCTGGTACACACCCTGTCTGGTCAGTCCTCCGCAGTCCTGTGCTGTGCGTACTCTTCAGACGGACAGCTGTTGATCTCTGGGTGAGTGTACAGTACAGGTGGTGTGTGGATTGTTTGCAGTGCTGCTACTTGTCAGTAGATGGCGCGCTGTACTCACTGTGAGTTCTGTGACGGAAGAATAAGCGGTTTTATTATTGAGTACAGTATGGCCTTCTCTCTCTCTCTCTCTCTCTCTCTCTCTCTCTCTCTCTCTCTCTACTAGGTCTGTAGATAAGACTGTGGCAGTTTATGAAGCTGTGAGTGAATCTTATTACAATCCTAAGATTCTGCTTTAATTTATTTTCCAATTAAATTATAAACCAAATCTCTTTATTATTTTATTACAGAATAATGGAGTCCTCCTCTACACACTCAACCAACACAGGAGGTAATCTCTCTCCCTCTCCTGCTTCATCTCTCTCTCTATCATATCTCTATTTTTGCATATTTCTCACTCTATCTCTTTCTCTTTGTCCCTTCTTAGCTCTCTCTCTGCCTCTCGTTTGGTTTCCCTCATCTCTCTCTCTCTCTCGCTCTCTTTTTGTTACCACCCCTTCTGTCTTTCTCTTACTCTCTGCTGTGTTACTTCCATCTCCCTCCTTCTCTCTTGCTTTTTTCTATCATTCTCTTCATGTCACTCATTCCATCTCTCTGTAATGACTGGATCTCTGTGCCTCAGATACGTAACGGCGTGTGCCTTCTCCCCGACTATGCCCCTCATTGCCACTGGCTCCATGGACAAAACGGTGAATGTGTGGCGGGTGGAGGACGGCTGCAGCACTCGGGGTGGGACAGTAACATTTCATTTACTCTTCCTCATTTCTGGGGTTTGTTGATAGACCCAGAGTCCAATTACAACCCGCATATATCCTATATTGCTTTGTGTGGGATATGTTGTGCATTTAATACATTTTTTTTCACCAGGTGCTGAACCTGATGGCAAATCTCTTCCAGGTGTGTGTTCATCTATATGCCACGGTCCCTGAATCTCTCTTTAATACATGTATCTCAGGTGATATGGATTTTAATTTCTCCCCTCACTGAGGTTGTATTTTCTCTCCATACAGTATTTTTAGACAAAGTCCCCTGCGGCTCACAGGAAGCAGGTAAGAGACGCATCCAGTCCATGTTTAAAGACACATAGCACACGCTGTGAGTGGTGTTTGAGTTTTGTTCACCTGAAGGTCAGAGGCCGAGTCTGGACCCGGGTGTGTTTACTGCCCGAACGACCCCCCAACCGTAATTACTGATGTTCTGGATCTCCAGTATGATTTATCATTCAGTCATATTATGAACATTTGCTTGGTAAAATTAGCACTAATGGAATGTGGATCTTGGACCGAAGAGGAATTGATTAAATTTTGGGCGTGGTCCAGGTCTTGTGTGTTTTTACAGGATTTTTTAACAGTGTGCAACAGAGTACAGAGGTGTACATCATCCAGAATGCACTGCAGGGGAGGAGGTAGAGATTAACAACAATTGTAGAACAGGTCACAAGGGGACGGCATAACCCTACGTCTGCCACTAATCCACTTCAAAATAAGATTGCTTTAGCCTGGTGGAGACCTGCACTCTGAGTGAATTTCTAGTTTTAATGTGATTAGTATGAGTCCAAAAGAAGACGATGGAGTGAGATGGAGGCAGATGATTCGCTGTAGCGATCCCTGAAGGGAACAGCTGAAAGGAAAAGAAGTATGAGTCCAAAAAAAAAAAAAAAAAAAGAAAAGAAATGTAATAATGATTAAGTGCCGTGCAATGGTTAGCATGTCTGCCTCGCAGGAACAAGGTCCAGGGTTTGAGTTGTTTCTGGGTGTATTTGTGTGGGTCTCCTCTGGGTACTCAGAATTTCCTTCCACAGTCCAAAAAGATGCACAGTAGGCTAATTGGCTGTTCCAAATCCGTGTGAGTGTGAATGGTTGTGTGAGTGTTGGCCCTGCGGTGGCCTGGCAAACTGTTCAAGGTGTAACCCACCCTCACCTAGAGTCAGCTGAGATGGGTACCAGCTTCACCACAACCCAAATTAGTATTAAGTGGTTTCTAAAATGAATGAATGAATAAATGAATACTCAGCAATATAGTAAGACTAAATAAATTAAAACAAACAACATTTTATAGGACAGGGTGGAAAGGTCATTGATCCTAAGGTTGGGGGTTCAAGCCCCACTCTCCACAGATTGTCACTGTCCCCCCCCAGTGCAGCGAACTGGGTTATCAAAGGCTGGCCATGTGTCTCACTGTCTATGGTGAGAGGTTCATGTAAAAGAACCATTGCTGACTTTCTTCAATAGTAGCTGAATAGTTGGCAACATGTTTCTGCCCTGTGATGGCCTGGCGAGCCATCCAGGGTGTACTCTGCCCTTGCCCAGAGTCGGCTGAGATGGGTACCAGCCTCCCCGCATACCTAATTAGGATTAAATGGTTACAGAAAATGAATGGATGAAGCAATTTTAAGACCAATTTTTTTTTTGCTTGTATTTTTTAGATTAAACTATACAATAATAATAATAAAATGCAAAACTAAAATGAAAACAGTCAGTTCTGCCTGTTGAACTTTATTTATATATTTATTTAGCAATTTTAAAAAAAGTTAGTTGAAATTCATGGCCGTGCCCTCAAATGCTGTACTGATTGACAGGCGAGTAAACATACCTCCTTATTAACAGGTTTAATATTTCACTGGCGCCACCTTGTCAGAGACGTTATGTGACCTTTTCATATAAAAAGCTGTTTTGCAGGCCCTGTGCTAAATATTTTTTTCTGCACAGTCGTCTCGGGTTCCTCTTCACTTTGCTCTAGAAGCACTGATTCACAGATTACACTCCATGTGCCTCACATCCATCACTTCCTGTCACTGTGTCTGGCAGGCAGGAAGTGGCTGGGTCATTCCAGGCTGACGGTGAGCGATTGGTCAGAGGACGACGTGTCGGCATGGTTACTGGAGGAGGGGCTGGAGAGCATCGTGGACACATTCAAGGCCAATAATATTGACGGAGCAGAACTGCTTTTGCTGAGCAAGGAGAGCCTCAGCTCTGAGCTGCATATAGGTAAACACACCCGCAGGGATACCAGGGGAATTATGTTTTTAAAAAAATAAAATGAAAGAAAGAAAAACCAGCATCTCCAGCTGGCTCCGCCCACTCCACTACATCTAGAACAGGGGTCGGGAACCTTTGCCGTTCAAAGAGCCATTTGGACCCGTTTTCCACAGTAAATTAAACACTGGGAGCCACAAATTCTTTTTTTGACATTTAAAATAACACTGCATATAATGTTTTTTCCCTTCATGTTAATATAAAAAAAATGTGTTGCATTGATCTGAACGATTGCAGAGACAATTAAATTACAATTCTGCTTGCAACAAAAACATTTAGACTAAAAAAAGACTTTGAATAAAAAGTTACTTTCGGTGAAAATTGCCAATGTCTGTTTGAGTCCTGAGGGGGAGTGGTGGCCTGGTGGTAAAGGTGCTGGATCACTGATCCTAAGGTTGGGGGCTCAAGCCCCACTCTCCATGGGTTATTCAAAGGCTTTTTGTATTTTTATAAAGAAAAAGAATAGCCAGCCCACAGAGCGAGGGATTGGGTGCAGCCAGATGTGTTAACGGGTTGGGTAGCCTACCTCACCATCACTCCCTTGGTGGGATCTTCTTTTTCTTTATTCGTTATATTAATGTTGTTTTGTCATAGTTTTAATTTACAAAAATGACAGCAACACAGAAAAGTATATGAAGACTTATTTTAAGGAGCTTGCTCAACTTTCTTTTAAATATTAATGCTGCACTGACTGACCCATTCTCAGAGTGAAGACTGAACCACACCCAGTCTTTTATTTTGTCACTGGGAGGAGAGTTATTTAATTCGGAGTTTGCTGTGCATAAACCAAATCTCATCCACCGTCTCTTACTTCAGCTGTGATTTCTGTTCCTGGATTACGAACCCCAGCGGCAGAAAAAGCTCTCTCACTCGCTGCGCTGCTGCTGGAATGGCGAACACTGCTTGCCATGAGCGCAAGGGTTTGGAAATACCGTCGCATGCTCCCTCTAACACAGCAGATCAAAAACACACACTTTTAATGTAGCTGATTAATATAACGATAGTCACGTCCACAAGAACACACAAAAAAGTCACCACGCCTGCACCAAGTAAATATTCGCCCACACCGTCTGTCTTCCTTTCGGCTTTTTCCCTTTTACTCGGGAGTCGCCACAGCGAATCATCTGATTCGCACATTTTGATTTTTGGCAGAGGTTTTTACGTCGGATGCCCTTCCTGTCACAACCCTTTTTTAGCAAGGGAGAGAAACACGCTGACGGCTTTGCAGCCTACTCTTTACGAAAGTCAGCAATGGTTCTTTTACATGCCACTCACCATAGACAGTGAGAGACATGGCCCGCCTTTGATAACCCAGTTAGCCGCACTGGGTGGGACAGTGGCCACCTTGTGGAGAGTGGGACTTGAACCCCCAACCTTTGGATCAGCGATCCAGCGCCCTACACCGTGACTGTTAATTTTGATCTATGTAATTTTCAACCCTAAAAGAGCATTGTTGCAAGGTTACTCACTGGGTACCTGCGGGTACTCGACCTTTGCAGGACTCTGCAATTTCTTTTTTACAGATTGCAGAGTCTCCCATCATTTAGGTGAAAGCTGGGTTAACTCGCTACCCCTGGGAACCTGGAGTGCTTCTGATGTGAGTAAATAAGCAGCATTTTCAACAAAGTTGTTTTTGGTGATGCAGTGGTTTTTGTATATGAAGCAAGTTTGCACCCATTGGCCACCGTAAAGTACACATTCATTATTTTTAAAAGTCACAGAGCCGTATCAGAGAGGTGAAAGAGCCACGTGCGGCTCCTGAGCTGCGAGTTGCCGACCCCTGATCTAGAAGGTTACAGACAGTGAAGGTGTTCACACTTTATTATTGTAATTTTATTTCCTTCTGTGCCATTTGATTCCTTGTTGTGAGCAGATGCCACACATTTACACTGTGGACTGCAGATTTGTTTGTTTTATGTGATGTGATTGGTCAGAGTCATTGGGTCTGCGCAGTAAAATTTTGAAGAAGCTCAAGGAGCTGAAGCTGGCGCCGGTTTCTGACGGCGTTCCTGACGAGTTCCTCTGTCCCATCACGCACGAGGTCATGAAAGACCCGGTGATCGCCGCAGGTCAGTATATCCATCCATCTATATTTGATGTTTCTGTTCATGAAACTGGTACTGATGTGTGACAATCACCCTTGACATTTTCTGCAGATATAAAAAATAGTTTTTCCAATATGCAGTAAAGCCTGGTGAACACAGGATAATATTCCTTGGAGAAGCATCAAATTATCAGTAGGACGACCCCAAGTCAGTAACATGGACAGGCTTCTATTCACTAATAACAGCTTTAGTTAATGATTGTGTAATTAGTTACACTGTGCTGATTGATAGTGCTCGACCTGTTCAACTTTTCTTTATTATCTATAGTTAATGAATGGCAATACATCAGTGATCGGTGGGAGCACAAGCTATAACATGGACTGGAAAAGTTACGTATACAGTGGAGCCTCGGAATTTGAACGCGCTAGAGTTCAAACAAATCGGAATCCGAACAAAAAAAATCCATGATTTTGGGAAACCGAACAAAAACTGGAAGTTGAACTCGAGAAATGCGCGAGAAAAAACAAGACCTAAGAGGGAGGAAAAGTGCGTGACTTCCGGAAGTTGTTGATATGATGTATCACCCTAATAAAGCTGTCCTGGGGAAGTTCGGAAGTTGTTGATACAGTACGATGTACATATCACCCTCATAAAGCTAAAGCACTGGCAAGCGCTGTGAACACCTTTAACTATGAGGTCATGAGCCACTTCCGTAAGGTTTTGAAAAGGCAGAAACAAGCCATGTTATAAATGTTCAAGAAAAGAAAAGAACATCCTGAAAAAGTCATCCATGCAAAGCGGTAGCAAGAGAAAAAAAAACACCTTTGGCTGATATATCTGAAGCTGTTATGGAAAGGGATACACTTTCCTCTCCAACATTTATGTATGCCAACTGCTGACCACCACAAAGGTTAAAATTCTTATCTTTATTGTTTTTCTGCTTTAACTGCACTGTGGATTTTTACTGTGTTATGGTTTCTCACAAAATAGTTGTGTGTTGGAGAGGGGCGTGGCTGCCACAAACGTGGTGGAGTGCTAAACATAAACAAGCACACCTGATTCCATTTAATCACGGGAAGAGGGACGATCTTCTAGCACCAGGAAGAGCGCTGCTAGTCTTATAGCCCGTGATTAAATGGAATCAGATGTGTTTGTTTAGCGCCATGCCCCTCTCCAACACGCATTTCAATGAACAACTCTTTTGTGAGAGACCATAACACTAAAAACCCACAGTGCAGTTAAACAGTTTCTCACAACACAGACCATAACAGTGTACTGTATTCAATCATTTTTTCACTTAGTTTTTGCGGACCTATGGTATGAGTCATGGTACTGTTAACTTCTGTTCAAAAGACGACGGAACGGATTAGAACCATTTACATTATTTGTAATGGGAAAAGCGGATTCGGAATCCGAACAAATCGGAATCTGAACAGCCGTCTGGAACGGACTAAGTTCGAGTACCAAGGCTCCACTGTATTACCAGTCTGGTGTTTATTTACCAATTTTAAGATGCACGTGTAAATTCTGTGGTTCATGGTATATGCACCTGTGGAGACCTTAGCAGAGGCTCAGTGGGACATGAAAATAATGAGGTCTTTCTCTTGTCACAAAATTGAGCATGAAAGAGGTGTAAAGTATTTGAATTATTTCAAAAACTGTTCACCATATGTACATACTTCATAGGCATTGTTTCACAAATACATCTGGACATGGAATATTCATGTTTGAAGTTGGGCAGTTGGAAAATGTGCCAGTTTTGTGATCAGACCCATATACATATTTATTATTACCACACACACACACACACACACACACACATTTCATTCTATTTTAGAAAACATTAAAAATACATACTTCATTAGCTTTCTAGCCATTTTCGCCTTGTCTGGTTAGTGATTTGTAACCAATTAAAATGAAAAAAATGTATAATATACTGTACGTCCCTTTGAAGACTAATGGATGTAGTTTTAATAATTATTATATTAATCACAAAGTGGATTGAGATTTATTGGAAATAAGGTCAGGGTGTGTGTGTGTGCGCATGTTGCAGATGGTTACTCATACGAGCGCGATGCCATAGAGAGCTGGATCAAGACGAAGAACCGCTCCAGTCCAATGACCAACCTGCCACTGCAGACCACACTGCTCACTCCCAACCGCACGCTCAAAATGGCCATCTACCGCTGGACTAGCAGCCAGTGATCAGCCATACATCCCAGACACACGCAACGAGACCGCGCTGAACAGCGGCCACCCTTAAAACCAGGAACTAACTCTGGAATGACAATCAAGAATGCTGAGAGCACAGGTAGCGTAGATCACTGAGGAGCACTTGGAATGGCCTTCTGTCCTCATCTCAATGCCTGCTTAGTCCAAGACAGACCCAGGTAAAGAAAAAAATGATAATGCCCTCTCGCGATATACGTGTTTAATTACGCTTCGTGATCATCTTCAACAGAATTCTGTTGGGAAATCCACCCACTACCCAAGTATTGCAAATAGATAGTGAACATGGATTTCAATATTGTGTTGACCAACAGAAATGAAACGAAAGTCTTAGAGAGATGTTATTTTTATAATTAATTTTGCTATACTTTATTAAACCCTGTGATTGGCTCCACCGCCTCACTGTTCCACACATTTATAAAGTTTTTGATTCTTTATGCTAACACTCACTTCAAATAATAATGTATAAACTAGAGAAGCTTAAATGTAGTGGTCTTAACATGTTAAATGGATGATGCTCAGACAACATAACCAATCACAGCACATGTCGATCCGTAATGCTGGTTTCGATTCTATAGCTGTGTATACTCAAATGTGACTGCACATTCCTCCAGCTGGACTCTTTAATCAAATCAAATAAAATAAAATTCAACTCGTTGACATGGTTTTGTTCCTTTATACGCCGTGTTCTCGTCAATCCAGACATCAAAAACATCAGCCAGTGCTTGACATGGGCCTTTATTGTTCTGTTAATGCAGCAAAGTTGAAATACAATCAATAAGTGTTGTGGAACCAGACACAGATAATATACATATAAAATAATCTCTTAATCTGTCTCGCAGAAACCTGAAACGGTTTGCTTTCTTTATAAACCAAAGCTCACGCACAGCTGAGTGTAAAAATTTGTCCCCCTCGCGGACTGTGGGTGTGACAGGTCTTGGTTTAGAAAATGTACAGAAAGCGGTTTCTATTCTGATTGGTTTGTGATTCAGATCTAAAATGTACCTGATTTCATTATTATTGTTATCAGGGTGCACAGAATTTTGTGCTCAGCCATACGTGAACCTGAAGCATCATGTCTCCAAAGAGTTGTGCATCACTGTGCAAAAATAATATAAAAGCTTTTTAAACAATAAACTAAGCTGTTGAAGCCATAAATTAATTGATATTTTTGCAAGTAGCGAGAATGAAATGCACTGTCCTGTACAACACATACACACACACACACCAGGGTGAACAGTGTGCTGGGCTTCAGCACTGTAATAACAGCCTCAGTGTTAAGGTTTAGCATCTGTGATTGTTTAACTCACCACGTTTAGCGTGATGGTCTTGCAGCGGCTCCTTCTCAGGGCATCAAAGTGTCGAGTTCTACAGTAAACCCTTCACTTAAACGTAGAATAATTTATTATTACAGTACACGACAGTCATCCGGTTAAATTAAACCTATTCTGTTGTAACTCCTGAATAAAGCGGTATTTCTGTGCCATGGCGGTAAATCGCTGGCGTAAGGAAAAACGAAGCCTGATGTATTAGTTACTTTTAAGTTTGTAGTTTTTTTTGCATGTTGCTCTCCATGGTGACGTCCATTACACATTGGACTCAATGAAGGAGCGTTTAGGTTTGATGGAGCTGATGAGGATGGGGTTGTCCCGTGCCAAGTTGGCCTGCTTGTGCTGCTTGGTGGAGTGCAGCTCGGCTGCGTGCGTGCCGTTATGGAAGGTCTCCTGGTAGGCGCCGCTACCCGTTTTAGGGTACTGGAGGTCACAGGTCAGTCCTTGCAACAGTTCCTCTGAGCTGTGACCTTGCCAGCTGTGACTGTGCAGTGGCGGCGGCAGAGGTTGCTGGTGGAAGCGTGCAGTCTTGTCTGTGATGCCCATGAAAGGTCGTGGTTTGTGCTCGTGTTGCCTCGTCTGTGTGTCGGTGGCAGCGTTCTCATTGGCGACAGAGCTGCGGTTGCGGTTTTCTGAGTGCAGCCCCGAGAAAGCCAGGCTGCTGGAGGAGCTCGACACTCGCATGCTGCTGCTGCGGCTGAACTCGGATCTACATTCTGCAGCACCCTCTGGGGCCAGGGTATCCAGGTGAGCGAGGTGACCCGTGCTTCCTTGGGAGTCTCTGAGCGGCTCCCTGGTGTGCAGGCAGGCTCTGTGGTAGCCGTAGTTCTCTCGACTTTTCACGCTTTGAGCCTGCCTGGACGGGACGCGTCTGTGAGCTGACGGGGAGAATGATTGGTGGCCCGACAGAGCCAGGCCCAGAGAGTCGGGCAGCGTTCGACTCTGTTGCCAGTTCTCCTTCCTCTTCTCCTCTTTACTCGTCCTCTCCTCATCTTCCTCCACCTGCACCAACTTCATCCCGAGGCTCTCGCAGCCTTTGTGAGGCATCCGAACCGATACGGCTTCTTCTTCCTCGTCATCCTCAACATTGTCGTAGTCATCATCTTCGTCCTCTTCTTCCTCGTGCTGCGAGGGGTGAGCGTGCGATGATGCGTGTTTCCCACCCGGGCGCTGATGGCACTCTTCTTCCACACGGGTCAGCAAGCGTCTGATCTCTCTGTTACTGGGACACAGACGTGCTGCCTCATAGAGATCGGACAGCGCTGCTGCAAACTGCCTGAGAGGGACAGACAGGACAGGAGAGCGGTTAGCGCGAGCAGATCTAGATCTGTGTAATTGGGAGGAGCTTGATGTATTTTTATTGAGGACTGTAAAACTCGAGTTCATCTACATGGCATGTCGAGGTCGCTCGTCACAATTCAAAATAATAGCAGTGTGTTTAAAAAAGTGACTAAAGCTCAAAATCCTTCTTATAGTTTTTTATATCCATCCACAAATGCACTGAGAACACGACACATTCTAATCAAAATGTGAAGAAAAAATATAAAACGTGTTATTTATTCTTTTAAATAAATTGAAAGGGTGAATATCAGACTGTTCTATATTCTTCTTTACAAACTCCAACATTCACTGTATAAACTGAAAAATGGCATTTTGTTTTTCTTTGAATCCCTGGATTAATATTTATTTGTATAAACACTGGTTCTGAGAACTGCTGTATCCAGGATGATTGGATCACGTTCCACAGTTCTTGTGGATTTCTTGGTTTTGCCTCAGAAGCTGCATTTCTGATGCCACCCCACAAGTTTTCGATCGGATTAAGGTCTAGGATCGGGTCGTCGGTCTGGAACCAAGATGTTGCCGTTTACTGGTGTGTTTGGGGTCGTTGTCCTGTTGGAACACCCAGTTCAAGGGCATTTCCTCTTCAGCACGAAATCTTCAAGAGTTCTGATGGATTCAAACTGATCCACGATCCCCGGGATGTGATAAATAGGCCCGACACCCTAGTATGAGAAACATCCCCATCATGGTGCTTGCGCCGCCAGGTATCACTGTCTCTTCAGTGTACTTGGGGCTAGAATTCGGTGTTTGGGGGCCGTCTAGGGGCAACTAGACACAAACAGAACAATTTTACTTCCGTCAGTCCACAAAATCTGCATCATTTTCTCTTCAGGCAGTCAATGTGCTCTTTGGTGAACTTTAACCTCTTCAGCACCAAATTCTCGCCCCAGTACACTGTGAAGACTTTGCGGAGGCTTCTTGCCGATAGCTCAGCTTCACATAGGCGTCTTCTGACAGTAACAGGACTCATAGGTAGCTTTAGACCTCCTTTGATCTTCCTGGAGCTGATTATTGGTCGAGTTCTTGCCATTTTGCCTCTTCAATCTATTTGAACGGTAGTTTTTCACTTTCTTCCACGTCCTTCAGGTTCTGGTTGCCATTTTAAATCATTTGAAATCATTTTATCTCAGCAGCCGAACATTTTCTGCACTTCTTTATATGTTTCCCTCTCCAATCAATTTTTTAATCACGGCACGCTGTTGTTCTGAACAATGTCTGGAACGACCCATTTTCCTCACAATTTCAGAAAGAGATGCTCTATAACCAGCATATACAACATTCGCTGCCTTCCCTCCTTAAATAACAACAATCATTGTCACCTGTTCGTCAAAGAATGAATGACGTCACTCATTGAACTCCACACTGATATTATTTTGAACACGCCCCTTTCAATCAGTGATTCAATTACACAGAATCAGCAGCAGCGTGTCATGACTGTTGGGTCTGTTGGATTCTATTACTCCGCTACACCTGAAAGGAAATTATTTGCCATGTCTGATCATTTTGAAAACAACTGTATATGGTGCATCGTGAAACTCACCTGCTGCTTCTTTTTGCTCGAGCACGAGCATAAAATGCTTCGTACGACTTCGGTTTCAGTTCCAGAGCCTTGGTGGCGAATTCTTCCGCCATGCCAAAGTCCTACAGAGAGATGAACAAAGAATGAGTGGGGAAACAAGAATGTGACTGTAAACCAGTTGTGGTGTAGAAGATTTTTGTACATGGTTCAGTGGAAGTAAAGTAATATTGCTGTAATGAACAACCATTTAATTATCATGGTGGAGGATTTCATTAAGTCTCCTCCCTGTTCTCCTTTTAAATCCCTTCCCTCTATCGCAGAACTGTTGAGCAAGAGAAACGCACACACTTACTGGAATTTTGTCCTTGAATATGAGGTCAAAATGATTGCGAGGATCCACAACAGTTGTAGATAATGATGCCCTTTAAATGTTTGATGATGGAATATCGTATTAAAATTGCCATTATACCTTTTCATGGCGTGATCGCCAGCAGGTATATATATATATATATATATATATAAAAAAGCTGTGTGATTAAGAACCCACACACTCCCATCCCCCATTTCTATTAATCCTAGTTTACAGTCAATATGCAATCATATTAGCAGCTTGAAGCAAATCTTTGTAATAGCAGACATGAGTAGAATAATTCTGGGAACTGGAGCATGTCTATCCACAGAACGAGAAGGTGTAGCCCAGGGCTGTTAAACCTTCCACAAAGGGCCGTGTGGCTGCAGGTTTTTGTCTCAACCAAGCAGCAGCACATCTGACTTGGGCTCATTTAATTAACTGATTTGAGTCTTCAGGGCCTGGTGTAGCCAGTTGATGGTGTTCATTAGTATGGCAGCAAGAGGCGGGATGTGAGATTTTAGGAATGACAGTATTTCAATCATAGTTATCAAAACCTCACTGCATCTGCATGGAAGTTACAACAGAAATGGACGGCGTCTTCACCTGCACACAATGAGCTGCATGAAGACGTGTTTCGCCAAAGTTGGACTTGGAGAGTTTCTGAGGTGCTAGTGCAGTCCAATGACCCCAACCACCTCTCCACACATTTGTGATGAACTAGAATGGCCACTTGACATCAGAGCCTGACCTTAATAATGCTCTTATGGATGAATGATCACAAATCCCCACATCAACGCTCAAATCTTGTGGACCACCTCCAAGGAGGGGGAGACCAGGAGTCCAACCATCAGGAGACGTGTGTTCTGGTCAAGTGTCCACAAACTTTTGATCATGTTGCGTATGTGTAGTGTGGGATGAAAACAGCAGATTCAATTTGCACAAATCTATAGATAAAAGGAAGCGTGAAACGAGGGGGAAGAAGTAGAAGAGGAGGAGAAGTGTGTCCAACCTTGTTGCATAACAGGTATGTAGGTAGAGAGAGAAACTAGAGCCAACAGAAAAGAGAGACAGACTGATGGATAGACAGATGGATGAAAGAGAAACTTTGGAAGAGGCTCCGTCCAATCAGGACCAATATATCGAGCACGACTCACGTTGGTTTTGCGGCGGCAGCGAGACAGGTTGAGGTAAAGTGAGACTCGGAGTTCCCGAAAGGCCTTCAGGTCTTCCCCGAACCCTTCCCTGGGGAACTTCCTCAATGCGTACTGGTACCTCTGAGCTGCTTCCTTCATCTTCCCTTTCTGAGAACAACCAAGCAGCCTTGACCGAGTGATTCAACGAAACACCTCCCGAAATATACATCGATATAAAAATAATCCTCTGCTCGTGACTGACCTTGTACAGCAGGTTGCCCTCCTCCATCAACTTCTGCAGCAGGATGATGAGGATATCTGGTTTAGAGGTGGCCAACGCCCAGGCGGCATTTCCTTCAGAGTAGAGGAAAGAAAGAAGTGGAGAAAAGAAAAGAAATGAGCCCGTCGGCCTCGCTGACTCTGCCTCTTTCTCCTTACTGTGAACGAAACTGGCCTGAGAAGAGTTACCTAAAGCTTGTACCTGATCGATCATAGGGAGATGTTCGGTACCCTTTAGCAGCAGGCAAGCAAAGGCCAAAAAGAAAGACAAAGAAGTGATAAGAAAGAGGAGTGAATAATTACGCACAGAACACAGGAGCAGATTTCAACCTGACAAGTGTCTCTCACACACACACGAACACGTCCTGATTCATCGAAAGCATTTCAATCACTTTAGCCTCTACGTTATTCACAGTTCCCTCCAAAACACATCCCTGTGGGAGAACCTCAATGTTACTGCCAGAAGTAGTACACTGTTCTGATTGGCTGGAAACTATTGGTCCATCTCATGGTCATGTGGTGTGTTACAGAACCCTTTGGTTCTGATGTTACTTAAACAGATATATAAACTTGTTTTTTTTGGGGTTTTTTTCATCTCATGCCAGAATTTTACTCCATATAATGAAAGTTCTGATTTTCTGAAAATCCTTACCGCACTTATAATGCTAATTACACACTTCAGATCTCCACACAGCCAATCAGATATCTGATCAAAAGGGAACGCCTTATCTAAAAATGGATCGAAGGCTATTTTTGTATGCTCCTATAATAATTTTGTTTAGAGGAAAGGAAGTGAGGCACATGGGCACGGGTGAAAGACAAAGCCCAGTCTGTACTTATCCTCCTGTCTGATTATGGCCTTGTGGAGCGGTTGGCTAATGCTAATTTAGTTTTAGCTTTCCGTGGTTGGAGTGGTTTGGTGGTCAGTGGGTTTGATTTCAAAAAACCATTTTTTTTTTTTAAAGTTTAGAGGAAGAAAAAAAGATTTTACGGATAACTAGAGCAGGATGCACCACGTTTTTCTGTCCATCTGGTCTGAGACTGAAGTCGGACGTGAAACAGGGTAAAAACAGCGTAGAGCTGGATGCGGATCAGTCGGATGCACAACTCGGGAAGAACTCAGTCATGGAGCTATGATACGCATTCTGTTGTTTTTGTTTACTTTGTGGTTCGGTCACCACGATATTTACATCTGATAGCAAACCCACATATGTGAGTTACAACCGTTAGCCAGCCACCACGCTCATCATCCTTCTACAAGATCAAAGTGTGTGCAAGAGTTGAGAACTTCCTATTAAACACACTTTCTATGACATCATTTTAAACTGAACATACAGAAAATTCCTGATTAATTGCTTTCAGATTTGATAAAAATAAAATGCACTGTTAAAATAAAAAAAGGGGGGGGTACTGATAAGAACTGTTCATAAATCACTATTGCCCCACTTATCGCGTGGCTCACCAGTGCCACCTTATTGCCACCGGCTCACCGGGCATGCGCTACGTCGAGAATAAATCTGGCCTCATTTCCATTACAGCAGAGGAAAAGCGCAGCGAGTGCGTTCTAGATTGTGTGTGTGTGTGTGTGTGTATATATGCTTGTGCAGTAAGAGATCCTAACATGCAACTCACCCAACTTGGCCCCTTTTTTCAGCAGCGTGACGACGACTGAGGCATTGCGGCTCCCGATGGCACGGTCGAGGGGCCGCATGCCACTGTAGTCCATGTGCTCGATCACAGCGCCACACTCCACCAGGTAGTGAACCTGCGATGGCAACAGAAGCAGGTATACAGTGAATACACAACACGCCACAATCACACACACCGATGTACTTTTACACTTCACACGCACTCAGATCATGTGATCTTAGGCTCAATCAATCATGTCCAGATGTGTTAAGTACAAGACTTGTATCGCTAAATACATTCTCTACGCACTATATCGGCATCTCCACAAAAAGCTGCGAGGTCGAGAGGAGTGCGCCCATGCTTATCGGCGTGATCGATCTGTGCTCCTCTGTCCACCAGCAGCTCCACCACGCTCTTCTGGCCCTTCAGACACGCCCAGCTCAGTGCAGTCAGGCCCTCCTTATCCACTGCAGTCATGCATGCACCTGCATCACATGTTGGAAAAGTTACACACATCACCTCCGGGAATAAACATGTCCGTTTATCCAGGGTTACCAAACCCACCCTGCGAGAGAAGGAATTCTACAGTGGTCACGTGACCCTCGCTGGACGCAACCATCAGCAAAGAGCGGCTATGTTTGTCGGAAGTCTCCACCTCGGCGCCATGCTGCAGCAAAAGTTCCACCACCTTACAACAGGAAATACAACCATCACTCAGTTTGTGCATCGTATTATTAAATGCTCCGTGTGTGTGAGACTAAAGTGTAGCATCCTGAACACGTATTACTGAGTAGATTTTATAAAAATACGAGAGGCTTGGATCTCGGCTCGGGAGAGCGATAGAATAGAACCAAGTGCGGTCGTGTGTTATTTGTGACTTCCCAAACACACGGTGAATTTTATGAAAATTAGACAATGATGACTATTTCACCCAAAAAACCCACAAAGACTAACTAACCTGCTTCCTGTATTTATTTTGAGAATGAAAATTTTCATATTTTCACCAGTGTACAAAAAGGATGTCATGACAAACACGGCAATGTATACAGTTTTGTTCTCTGAAGCCGAGATATCCATCCGTTCATTTTCTGAACCACTCAAACCTAATCATGGTGATGGGAAGGCTGGTGCCGACTCTGGGTGGGTGAAGAGTACACCCTCGACAGCTCGCCAGGCCATTGTTGGGTAGAAACATGCTGATGGCAATACAATGCAGCCGACTCTATATGAACGACAGCAATGGTTCTTTTTCATGCCTCTCTTCACAGAGAGTGAGACATGACTGGCCTTTGCGAACCTGTTTAGCTGTACGGGGACAGCAGTGACAACCCAGTGATGTGGTGGGGCTTGAACCCCCAATCATCGGGTCAATAGGATGGCACCGTCAAGTCGAGAATATTAGAATACAGTATGATAGTGTATTGTATTGTGTCGTGGTGGTATTATGTATAGTAGGGTTACTAGATTAAATAAGTACAGGTGTTTGGAGGTCACAACAGACACAAGACTGCACTTGGTTCTGTGTTATCACATCCCAGAGCCGAGATCCGAGCCTCTCAATACATACGTTGTCTCAGGCCTAAATGCATTTTACTGAGGCTCGGTTCTCGGTCTGGAGACTGATGGAACAAAACTAAGTGGTCCTGCGTTAGTCATGACTCGCCAAACACAGTGAATTTGATGAAAATTGGATAAATGTTGAATTCTTCACACTGTATTAACTATTGATATTATTATTGTATGCCGTGAGACCCTCAAATTTAAACTACCACCATTATGTTACACCCTATAATATATGAGAAATATAATTATATACAGTTGTGTTCAAAATAATAGCAGTGTGTTTAAAATGTGTTTCCTTACACACAAATGTACTGAGAACACGACACATTCTAATCTAAATCAAAATGTGAAGAAAAAATATAAAACGTGTTATTTATTCTTTTAAAGAAATTGAAAGGGTGAATATCAGACTGTTCTATATTCTTCTTTACAAACTCCAACATTCACTGTATAAACTGAAAAATGGCGTAATGTTTTTTTTTCTTGAATCCCTGGATTAATATTTATTTGTATAAACACTGGTTCTGAGAACTGCTGTATCCAGGATGATTGGATCACGTTCCACAGTTCTTGTGGATTTCTTGGTTTTGCCTCAGAAGCTGCATTTCTGATGCCACCCCACAAGTTTTCGATCGGATTAAGGTCTAGGATCGAGTCGTCGGTCTGGAACCAAGATGGGCGTCTTCTGATAGTAACAGGACTCCCAGGTAGCTTTAGACCTCCTTTGATCTTCCTGGAGCTGATTGTTGGTCGAGTTCTTGCCATTTTGCCTCTTCAATCTATTTGAACGGTAGTTTTTCACGTCCTTCAGGTTCTGGAACGACCCATTTTCCTCACAATTTCAGAAAGAGATGTTCTATAACCAGCATATACAACATTCGCTGCCTTCCCTCCTTAAATAACAACAATCATTGTCACCTGTTCGTCAAAGAATGAATGACGTCACTCATTGAACTCCACACTGATATTATTTTGAACACGCCCCTTTCAATCAGTGATTCAATTACACAGAATTAGCAGCAGCGTGTCATGACTGTTGTTTCTGTTGGATTCTATTACCTATTCTACCTGATAGTAAATTATATGCCGTGTACAAAACACTGATTGATCAGGTTAGTGATGTCTGACTGATATTATTTTGAACACATATTGTATTCTATTAAACCTCAGCTCTGCAGTTTGACTTTTATAAATAATGAAGCTTGAATCTATGTTATAACTCCCCCACCTGTGTGTGTCCGTGTTTCACAGCGGTGTAAACGGGAGTCATGCCCCTGCGGTTGAGCTGCGTTATTGATGCGCCCTGTTCCAGGAGATACACACACTCGTCCTGCTTTCCCCGTCCTGCAGCAGCACTCAGAGCTAAAAACAGATAGGACTGCTCATATACACAGCCAGGGAACACTATGAGAGTGATGATTCAGGAATATTTTTACACCGTCATAGACCATCACACCTGTCTCTCCCCAGAGGGTGTCCTGGCCGTCGAGTTGCACACTGAGCTCGGGCTTATTCAGAGCCAGCAAGTTCTTCAGCACCTGTGGATGTACGTACATCATTTAACGGAGTCATTTCATTAAAATACAGAAGGACTGCATTTATCTTACATTTAGCAAACGTCCATATCCAGAGTCTGACTGAGCAATTGAGGGTCAAGGGTCTTGCTCAAGGGCCCCAAAATGGTGGCTGGGTGGTACTGGGGATTGAACGACTGGCCTGCAGATCATGTGGATAGTGTGTGTGTGTGTGTGTGTGTGTGTGTCATTGTGCATGTGTGTGTGTTACCTGGACATGGCCCATGCTGGAGGCAGCAATGAAGGCTTGTTGCACGACTTTGCTCTTAAGGCTTTGCTCAGTTTGTGCAGGGTCTGAGCTCCAGTCCTGTTCCAGCAGACACTGCAGTACGTTGGCGTGACCTCTCAGAGCAGCGTGAACCACCGCGCACTGTCCGCTCTTATCCGTGTGATCCACCTGGTGCACAAGTTTAGTCTGAATTCAGATGACATCATTTCTAGTATTTTTCTATATCCTAGCACCAGACTAAACCAGTGCTGAGAAATGGAGTGTATTCAGAACACTACACTATTTTCAGCAGCACACTGAAAATACTATAATACACCACTTAACATTATTACGCTTAAGGAATAACACGTGTACTTGATTTCTGGGTCGATGTACCATCTTTAACTAGGACACCCATTTCATCCTGACAGATCTGATTAACAACACTAAATGAGTTGGATATTGTGACGCAGGGGCATCTTGACTGACCATTGCCCCCTTTCTGCAGAGCAGATTAACCACGGCCAGGTGTCCGGCAGCTGCGGCGTAACACAGAGACGTCATGCCGTTTTCGGACACTCCATCCACCGGAGCCCCAAACTCTAGCAGGAGAGCCACCATCTCCAGATGACCCAAGTGAGATTGTACACACAGTATGGTGGCGCTGTTGAGCACCTCGGTGTGGTAACATACACTTGCTCCGCCCAGGATCAGTAGCCGTGACACCTGTAGGAACAGAAGACAGGTTCTGAATGGGAAAGTCTTGGGTTTGTGACTGACTGGGAAACTGCAGTGCAGCAAAAACCCAGGTATGTCTAGTTGTTGTAATGAGTGGCCTAACTCAACCTAAAATTTCAAACTCCAGTTTTGGACCCCCATAAATATAAGTCCTGCTTTGCCTTAGACCTCTTACAAAAAAAAAAAAAACAAACAAACAAAAAGCCCATAATCTTGACCTGCTCTGAACTCCCTTAAATTTTAGCCGTAACTCTGCCACAAGTCCCATAAAGACTTGATCTCGACTTGGCCTGAATTCCCCTCAACATTTCGCCTAAATAATCTTAAAGACTAAAATTTATTTGGGTTTGAACTCCATCAAAATCTCGGTCTTGGCTTGCAAGCCCCCTTGAAATTAAGCTTGAACTTGGCCGACCTTAAGACTCTGTCCTGACTTGGCCTCAATTCCCATATTAATGAGGCTTCCAATAAAAATGTGGATCTTGACTTGGCTAGGATCTACTTAAAGGGGACCTCTAGTGAATTGGTGTTACAAGCTCTTTAAAAGGACCCCGTGTAACATCAGTGGTCCCTTCCAGAAAGATCACTCCACACCCTTGCGAAAGAACACATGAGTTTGAGTGGGTGTTGCAGCCTGATCGTAACAAACTCATTTGATTGGCTGGGCCACGTCACTGACCCAGTGCATCACAGCACACTATGGTCCAGTGCTGAGTTGCACAAAAAAAACGCAGAAATCATGGAAAACATTTCTTTTTGTTCCTAAACCAACTGATGACAGGAAAGCCGAGTCACCAGAACGTTAGCTGCATAAACCATTTTTGGATTTACCATCTCGTACAACGCTGGCAGTTCCCATCCCCAGAGAAACTAGAATCTGACATCTCACTGTCTCCTCAGGAGACTTCTTCCTCTCTGGCTGAAATAGCTCATTGTTTAAACCCGTTTCATCTAAACCACTGCTGTAGAATAGATCTGCTCGTTTACTTTTGCCAGACAACCCCACCTAATACATTCTCCTTATTTCCAGGAAAAAAAACGCATGCTTCCCATTGGATCAGAACCTGCTAATAATCCAGAGAATAAAAACATCCAGTTTTGTACTTTTTACGGTCATTCATCATTCATTCATTTTCTGTAACCGCTTAATCCTAATTAGGGTCACGTGGAGGCTGGCGCCCATCCCAGCCGACTCTGGGCGAGGGCAGAGTACAGCCTGAACAGCTCGCCAGGCCATCACAGGGCAGAAACATGCTGACAGCTATGCAGTCTCCTCTTGTCGAAGGTCAGCAATGTTTCTTTTACATGAACCTCATACCATAGACCGTGAGAGACATGGCCGGCCTTTGATAACCCAGTTAGTGCACTGGGGGCTTTTTACGGTCATTTATGTTAAAATAAGCGTCTGTATCATTTAAACATGTGGCATACATCCTAATTATACTGTAAGGAAGACTTCAGCAACATAAAATCTTGGCCTTGACTTAGTTGCAAGCATCCTAAAATGTAGTTTTAACCTGGTGTTAGTTACCATTGAAAGTTGATCTTAACTTACACAAAACCTCTTTAAACTCGGACTTCACTTGAATTTGGCACAAAAAGTCGATCATGAGTCGGAGTCAACAGTGCCATCAATTGGCCTTGCCACCAATAAAAACCTGAGATAGACTTGTTCCGGCCTTGGACTTGATGACAGTGTACCTGAATACTCTTACACGGAACAACTCACATGTATTTAAAACCCTCAGGAAACTCCTCGTGTTATATAATAGTGCTTTAAAAAAAAATTTAAGCAAGTATTCCAAATAATCTGTCTAATTAAAACCATGGTTGAAAACATCAGAACAGAAATGAAAACCAATCGGAGCAAAAGAAAACATCTGAAAGTAAACATGGATGACACACAGAGTGGAAAGCTGTGAGAAAACGTAATGGAAAGCATTCTGTTAGCAGCAATAAGAGCAATCTCCTCCAACACGAACCTGTTGAAAGATTTCTTTGAAGCATACAAGAGGTGCATTCTGGGTGAAAGTGATGCTCCGACACGTGTCATGGATAAATGAAATGCGGCAGCCTTTTCTGATTGCTCAGATCAGCTGGTAATTGAAGCTTGATTATGATGTGGCAAGAGCAGAGGAAACGGAATCTCATTTATTTATTTAAACACATTGCTGGAATTAACGAGCTGTCCTTCAACTGTCTGGGACACTGACGTGCACTCGTACACTCATATTCAAACAAAGTGACATGTTTCATTACTAGGAAGACGGACAGAAATCAAAGCTTAGGCGGTTAACAGAACAGAATTAATGAATAAATATAATTACGTTCTTTTTTTTCTTCTTAACGGGCATCAAACGGCTTCTTTTCAGAGTGAATGACAGGCTTGGCGGGCGGGCTTCACACCCTGTGACTGCTTGCATCATTGTGTGAAGGACAGAGAGGTGAAGCCGTGCGTGACTGGGAGGAAGGGGAGGATAGATGCTGACTCACCTTGACGTTGGGTGTGTAGAGGTTTCTGAGGGAAGAAAGAGCAGCAGAGAGGCTGTCTGTACTGTTACTGATCCACAGGGCCTGCAGAACGCTGGACGATACGCCCGTCCTCTTACTAAGTCCCTGAGCGAGAGAAAAAAAAAAAAAAACAACCCTCCAACACCCTGTCATCTGATACGATTCATGATACACGATCTGCAAGGTGAGAAATAATCTCTAGTGATTCCACTGTCCCATTAGCCATTTATTCTTATCACTTGTTTTTGAGAACCTTCATGTATTTCCATTGTCACTAGGTTCCACGTTGGGAAAAAAATATTCTGGTAAAGTTCAAAACTGTGAACTTTATATGTGTAATATGAGGAATTAAAAGAGAAAAAAAAAGTCCAAGTTGGAAATGGGAATTTCCATGAGAATTAATAAGAATATAGGAGAATTTAAGGGGCAGTTTACAAATAATTACAGGATCCCTCGCTACTTTGCGCTTCAATTCATGCGGCTTCAGTGCTTCACGTTTTTTTTTTTTTTTTTATTAAATATTCATTGAATTAAAAAAAATAAGGAAATTAAGGAAGAATAGGTGAAAAGGTTAAGGAAATGCAACAAAAACAAGTCCAATTGTGCAAAAAAAGAAAAAACCCCTAAACAAACAAAACAAAAAACAACCCAAAACCTCCCATCAAAACTACTTACATTGTTGTGAGGTGCGCATCGGAGTCTGCGCACGTGTCTGTATGTGTGTAATTATATTTTATTTACATCTTATGCATTATTTTTGAATGTTTAATTGTTATTATAAACATTTATAGAATTGAATATGTATTTATTGATATTGTATACATATATACGTGTACGTATACATCAGTCAGGGGGGTTGGAGGGTGATCCTCCTTTTTTCAGTGGTCGCGTGGGGATCTCGGTCCCAATTAACCGCGGTAAGTGAGGGATCCCTGTATTTTTATGTATGAATGCTCAAAAAAGGTTATAAATTCAACCCGTTTGTTTTCTATCTGGTTCTCAAACGGTGGCAGAAGAAGAATTTCTGATCCGAGGTTGGGGGTTCAAGCCTGACACTTGAGCAAGACCCTGAACTGTTAATTGTATGATGAATGGAAGTCGCTCTGGATAATTTGTCTTCTGAATACTATAAATGTAAACCTAATATCACATTATCACCTGAATAAAGAATCGGCTTCATTTTTGAAGTAATATGTATATATTTAAAAGATTTCGTGTATTTGAATACATACATACTGTTTGTTCACCTAAACCTTTAACTATAATTATTCAATACATTCCACACCATGGCTTTCTGACTGTTAGCGTTTGTTTCCTCAAAGCATAAAATGTAATCATTGCACTGTCTGCACTCTATGAAATGCATCCAATTATGAAGTGTTCGCGACGGACGTCTCATTTTCCTCCAGAACTACTTAAGTGGAAGGGTGTGCGTCCAGCCGGACGTGCTCTATACCTTGAATATGTGTGCTTTGAGGATGTGGTGACCGAGCTCCATGGTCTGCTGCCTGTTCAGCTTCCCTTCTTGCCGAGAGAGCATGAAGGCCATCAGAGCGTGTCCACTCCTGTGAGACAAATTAGCATGATGTGCCACATCAAACACTACCATCACTAGCACCACCAACCACGAAATGATGATTCACAATAAAATATCAGTTACTACCATCATTTCATTCGCCCCCCCCCATTGCCCCCCTCCAACAGATTAAGAATTTAAAAAAAAAAAAAAAAAAGGTACATATACACGACACCGAGTGTATTACCAATACTCTGTCCATCGCTATTAAAAGTCACGTACTGCACAGACAACCTGCTCGTCTCCTCTGATGTGAACTCCAGTCAAGACGATTAATTTAGTGAGACGCATGAAATGAGACACCTCTTTTCTTTAAGGAACGCCACTTCTCCTCTCTGCCTTGAGAGCACTTGACGGACAACATGTTTTCAAAACACGCCCCCATTAATTACTCTGTGTCATGCTGGCGCTGCTTGATTAAATACTGATTAAATCCGTCTAGACGGCTCTGCAGCACTGACGAATATCAAGCATCGTTTCGCCGCTTCACATTCCCTCATTTCTGGACACGACATCTCTTCTCTCTAAAAGGGATGGTGTCATGTCTCTGGATTTTTTGGTTGTATCGACCTCTATGGTTGACCTGTGTGTTAAGTAGGCCATGGTTGCTCCGCCTCCCACTCCTGGGGCTCCATTAGTCCCACTCAAACACAGCAAGGCCTTTTCCAAAAAAAAAAAACGAGCAGTGAGTAATGCGTGCAAGGGCGGGCAATCTCGCTCGGGAGCTGGAAATGTGAATGGGAGGATTTCAAAAAAAGTAATTTTCACACCTACGCTGGAACACACAGTGGGCTCAACACGAGCAGGACAGAGTGCTTCATGCTACGGATGGGAACGCTGACCTAATGTTATCCAGGATATTTACTGGAGGAGTGTGAGCATCACACACTAAACATTTCACAAAAAACTGTGTCATGCATTGAATAATCCGGGTTTCTCTTATTCTCAATATCACGATACAGCATTGATATCACAATAAATTCGGTCGTGATACACTTTCACGATAAGAGTAAGCTACTCTGGTGCTCACCTCGGATCGCACAGGAAGTCTGTGCTCTCGCCATCCGCTCTCCAAACCAGCCACTCCCTGAAGGACGGGTGGCAGAACATGCGTGTCCTATCACGACGGCCAATCAGGAAGCAGGAGAGCGACTCCATGCGCTGCTGGAAGTCATTCCAGTCCAGTGTGCCTTTCAAGCTACCGGCGTTAAGTGCACGGAACAGCTGCTCATCAGTTAGCGGGTGCAGTGACGCGAGCGCAACGTTCAGAACAGGAAGTACCTGCTCGAAAGCCGCTGCCTTCGGGAACCTGATGTTGCACTGCAGCAGGTAGAGTTCAGTCAGTGATACAGGCAGCACCTTGTAGCTGGAGCTCTTGACCACCAGGTGGCCTTTTTCTAGAAGGTCCAAAATCAGCTTGAGGTACAGGTACGAGCCCTGACTTCGGTTCACCAGGTGCGAGCTGAGCTTTGAGATGGCCACCGGCTCCGACTTGCCATTCGCAGTTATGTTGCTGAGGATGGAGGGGCTATTGTCCATGCGGTGCTGGACGTATGCATGCAGGTCGGCAGACACAGATATGTCGTGAACGTCATCTAAAGAAACGATGGGGAAGGGGAGCAGGCTGGTGACGTCCTGCGGGAAATCATTTACACACATACACACACACACACACATTAAATGCAAACGTTTACATTGCCCCAGTGCATTAAAATGATACACAGTAGTATCCTTCAACAATACAGAAAGAAAAGAAAAAACTTCAAGGTTTTCTTTATTATAGAGTAAATTGAAGACGATTAAACATTAATGGCAGGATATTTCAATCGCACTCATGATGGAACACATAACTAGCATTTTAGCTTGACAGCTTTTGTTAGTTTCAATAATTGAACGTTTTTTAAAGTCAAATTTAAAATAGCCGCTTCTCCGTCCATTCAGCTGTCGCTGCGTCTATGACACCGCAAGGTTACAGGTTCAGGGATGGGGGTGAGGTGGGCGCAGCTTTCCCTTCCTCCAGCGTCATAGCTAAAATGCATTAAGTGTATATTCTGTATGCCTGCCTCACTACGTTCATTTTATTAAACGATATGCAAACCTTTTCTGTATAATGCTCATCTTCTGTGCTTGTGGGGACAGAAGGAATGTGTTTAACCCTCAGATAGAAATCAATAGTAACATCGAATTACTTTACAACTAAGAAATTGTATAGATCCAAGTTCCAGGGAAAAAAGAGGTAAAACTACCCCAATGTACAAACACCTGCTTGATAGACTCTCTCTCGCCTGCTCTGCACATCTGTACCACTGTATCCGAGCCACTGACCCTGCTGACTTAAACGGGTTCCCAGCAGGCTGCAGTCCAGTCTCCTAACATTGTCTCTGATCAGAACAGGCTCTCTGCTTACTGATAACCAGCCGTGCTGGTCTCACACCAACACACAGGAAAAAACCCTCCCAAATCTAAAGAATGTGATAGAAACTTTCCTGAGATAACACACGTGTCACTTGATTCTAAGGGATCTGCAAATAAAAACAAAATGGCTAGCAGAGACGGTGTAACCACTCAGCCGCCTGCCAGTTATTGAGAAATAGCCCAGATAAAACGTACAATCGACACGCCAACGACACAAACTGATTGGTTTGCTATCTCAGGATAATAGACATGATTATTCGTCAAAGAGATTTCCTTGTTTTTGATTGGAGGAAAGCCATTGAAAGAGCTGTTATCACAACTGAATGATTGCACTGTTCCATGGAATAAGTTGATTAATTACTGCAAAAATATTTAGAATTTATAATAAAGAATTAAAAAATCCCCCCTCTTGTACGATTATTCAGAATTATGCAGCTTTGGAAGATGTTATCAATGCAACCCCTCAACCGAATAATTCTCAATAATATGATTTACGTCATTCAATAATTACTTATTATCCACTTAACAAATTCTATACAGTGCTTCAATCAATTTCAAATGTAAACATAAAAACCATTAAAACCTCAGTGAACTTTGCTTATGTTCCTGTGTAGGATACTAAAACGAGTTCTTCACCTCTCTCTGAGAACGAACAGCAATATCCACCTCGACTTTGGCAAATACAGTAATTGTTCATTCCAACAAATGTTTTTATCTGATAGCTACAACATTATTCAGCTTTCTGGAGAAATGCCCAACTCTTCAGTGATACTACATTTCATTTATTCATTCCCCCTGGCCATTCATCAACAGAGAGAACGTCAGGTCAAAGGTCAACTCACCACCAGATTGACCCGAACAGTGACGACCAGTTTGAGCCAGATGGGGAATCTGGAGATGATCTTGGTGACGAAGGAGGCGATCGTGTCTCCATAATCGGGTTTGTGGAACTCCGCCTCATTCAACCCGTCCACCAGGATGATGTAGTCATCCTCTGCGATCTTTCTCTCTGCCCAGGTCACATGGGGATGACGAGGAGTAAATGTTAATGTACTTCACATTCGTGTTTTTTGTGAACAACAACTTCTACTTCGTTGGAGACGACAACAGCTTCATGTTAATGATGTGTATATTATTTCACTGCATCAGGTTAAGATTCTTGTTACTTTGATGATATTGTAATTTTTGGCTCCTATCATTCGATAGCCAACTACCGAGATGACTAATACACTGTGGGAAAAGTGCCACCCATCCTCTTCTGCATACACAAGCTCAGACATCACTATGATTGGCTAATATGGCTGTAAGTGACTAAGGAGACAGTATGTCCCTCCCACCCAGACAGCAACCTGGGTGAATTGTACAGTGAGCAGTATGGATTTCCTTCAGGGTTCAGGGTTTTCTCTTTGGTGGATTCGGTATTAGTGAGTGTGGGGTCAGACGTTACATATTAAAATCTGATGCATTAAAATATTATACTTTCCGGAAGTGTATTTATTTATACATTATTTATGGAAGCTAATACATTGAGAGCACATGGCAGGTCTCACCCTTGCGGAGGAGGACGAGGGGCTCGAGGACGCCTCGTCGGAAGGCAGCGACTGGATCTTGCACGCATGAACGCAGGCTCAGCAGACTCTGTACCTGGTTCTCCCTCATCAGCATTTCTCTGTAGGCACCCAATCGAGGAGCGCGACACAGCAGCGCCGAGACACTGTGCACAAACTCCGGGACCAGGCATGTGTACGTGTTATCTGCCTGGCAGTAATGATACGCTACGACCTGTCAGAAGAACAAAAAGAGTCTGAAGGATAACAGACATTTTCGACATCCTGTACGAGCTCTTAATCGTCCGAACTCGACACAGCCAGACTGCAGAAGACCACGAGAGCGCCGGGCCGGCAGATGGCTGATTAAAAAGGCGTGACGAGGACGTTCAGTCGAGATGAAACCCAGATGCAGACAGCGAACATGTTCCACACACACACACACACACACACACACACACACACACACACACACACAAAACTCAACAGGAGCAAGGTGTCAGAACTGCATGGGAGGTGCTGCTTTTCAGTCACAATTATATTTTAGATCTCAGATGTACGGGTTTTTTTTCCCCCTTTCCATGAAGCAAATGGCAGAAATGTTTGAAATGCATGCTGTGTCATCACTAGCGCACAAGCTCAATTCTCACAGCACTTCTGTCTGAAACAAATTCCAACGTTTAAACAAAAAGATTTAGACGGTTCAAAATTCCATGACCGAGACTTGAGATGTGCATTTGTTTCAGTAATCAAGCTTTATCATTTTCACTAATTAACCACTTCTTTTACCTGTTAAATGCCAGTTGCTACCATTTTTTTTTATACCTCATTAGCATTGCTATCTAGTACAATAGACTTTGCAAGAACAACAAGTGTAACGACAAGTATCACAAACCGATACGGTGAATCTCACAACCTCTGATTTTTACCAAATTCAACCAAGCGAGTTAGACAGCTCGTTACTAGCATACAAGTACACCTAAATCTCAGGCGTGTCATTGGACAATTTAAAAATAAGTGAATCCCCATATGGGTGTGAAGCACTGCCTAGCCCTCCCAAGGGTCGGAGCTTTTGAATTTTTAGGTTTGAATTGTGCAATTTCGTAAATATTTAGACTTAAAATTCTTCAATGCTATAAATGCTTATTAAACAGTCAAACATAATGCATAAGATGTAAATAAAATATAAATACACACACATACAAATGTGCGCGCACGCACTCAGACGCACACCTCACATAAAAATGTAAGTAGTTTTGATGGGGGTTTTTCGGTTGTTTTTTGTTTTTGTTTGTTCAGTTCAGTTCATTTTCTGTAACCACTTAATCCTAATTTGGGTCACGGGGAGGCTGGTGCCCATCCCAGCCAACTTCGGACGAGGACGTGCAGAGTACACCCTGGACAGCTCGCCAGGTCATCACAGGGCGGAAACACGCCGATGGCTTTGCAGCCTACTCTTTATGAAAGTCAGCAATGGTTCTTATACATGCCTCATACCATAGACAGTGAGAGACATGGCTGGCCTTTGATAACCCAGTTAGCTGCACGGGGGGGGGGGGAGTGACAACCTTGTGGAGAGTGGGACTCGAACCCCCAACCTTTGGATCAGCGATCCAGCACCCTATACCACTAGACCACCACTGCCCCTGTTTTTGTTTGTTTGGGTTTTTTTTTTTTTTGCATAATTGGCCTTGTTTTGCAGCATTTTCCTTAACTTTCCCCACTATTCTTCATTAATTTCCTTGTTTTTTAATTCAATGAATATTTATTTTTTTAAAAATTAATAAATAAATAAAACAACAATGTACCGAAGCCACATGAATTTAAGCACAAAGTAGCGAGGGATCCCTGTATAGTTGCTAATAATTTTGTGTAGTATACAGCAATCCCTCACTACTTCGTGCTGCAGTCCCTGCAGCTTCAGTGCATGGTGGGTTTTTCAAAAATATTCATCGAAAAATACAAAAATAAGGGAATTAAGGAAGAATAGAGAAAAAGTTAAGGAAAATGCTGCAAAACAAGGCCAATTATGCAAAAAAAAAAATTTTTTAATAAAATAACCCAAACAAAACTACTTACATTTTTTATGTGAGGTGCGCATCTGTATGTGTGTATTTATATTTTATGTACATCTTATGCTTAATTTTTGAATGTTTGTTATTATAAGCATTTATAGCATTGGATATGTATTTATTGATATTATACACACATGTACATGTATGTATACATCAAGTCAAGGGGGGTGTCGATCCTACTTCGCGGAAATTGGTGGTCGTGCGGGGGATGGGTCTTGGTCCCAATTAAACGCGGAAAGTGAGTGATCCCTATATTACATTATGAGATAAATAGGTACAGTATAGTACAGAATACTGTAGTTGATAAAATGGGACCCCAAGGCATTTTTTGTTTTATGCAATAATCTCTCATAACAGTTAATCATAAAGAATGTGTGTGTGTGTGTGTGTGTGTGTGTTCAAAGAAAATGATCCTCATTCATTAAGATACCGTTATTGGTTCAAAGGTTTCAGTATTTTAAACATCTTCAGGATGAAATTATTTTGTGATCCATTTTACAATAAAATTACTTTTTCATACACCAGTTAAATAATAAATTTATTTCCTTGTTTTGACAACAAAAGGATAAATGTTACTGTAACTACTATTTATATAAAATATTTAAGTTTTATATTTAACTGCATTTTATCAGCATTTTCAACATGAAAAAACCGTTAGGGGTGAAAAACACTTCATTAAACATGTTGCGATGGGAATCTGGTCAGTTTTTATCAAAACTAGTGTTATTTTCCTTCTTTCACCGCCTGGACAATCAGCACCATCAAAACTAAAAGGTCTCTGGTCAAAATATTATAATAATACAGTAGGGTCTCGTTATTCGTGGGGGTTTGGTTCCTCGAGTTCTGTACCAGGAAGTAAAACCCCATATATCATATTACATGCGCGAATGATCAGCCGGAAGTAAAATCCTATGTATCTATTACATGCACTAAAATATGCTTCTTAAACACATTCTATAGACAGTCTTACTCATTAATACAGTATTAAATGTAGTAAAATATAGTAATGATTAAGAAAAACTTTTTTTTTTTTTTTACAGTGATATTTATTGATAATAAAATATAAACTTTATACAGCACACACATATACATGAGTATATTGGCAGTTGGATGCTGAGGTTGGAACTACCAGGCAGAAGGCCTAGAGGAAAACCAAAGAAGAGATTTATGGATGTGGTGAAGGAAGACATGAAGGTCGTTGGAGTCTGAAAAGAAGATGCAGAGGACAGGGTGAGATGGAGGCGGATGATTTGTTGTGGCGACCCCTGAAGGGAGCAGCCGAAAGGAAAAGAAATGGGAAGTGGTGGTCTAGTGGTATAAGCCGCTGGATCGCTGATCCAAAGGTTGGGGGTTCGAGTCCCACTTTTCACAAGGTTGTCACTGTCCCCCCAGTGCGGCTAACTGGGTTGTCAAAGGCGGGCCATGTCTCTCACTGTCTATGGTGAGAGGCATGTAAAAGAACCATTGCTGATTTTTGTAAAGAGGAGCTGCAAAGTCGTCAGCGTGTTTCTGTCCCTTGCTAAAAGGGTTGTGACAGGAAGGGCATCCGACATAAAAACCTCTGCCAAATCAAATGTGCAAATCAGATGATTCGCTGTGGCAACTCCCGAGTAAAAGGGGAAAAGCCGAAAGGAAGACAGACATATATATATATATATAAAAAAAGAAATAAACACTTCCATTCTATTAAACATACAGCACTGTAGTTTTCAAAAATGCCCACTAGTGGGAGGTATCGCATTGCATTATACCAGGGGTCGGCAAACCGCGGCTCAACTGAAAAAAGAAAATGCCGCTTATTTACTCACATCAGAAGCACTTCGGGCTTCCATCGGTAGTTAAACCAGCTTTCGCCTGAATGATGGGAGAATCTACCTAAGGCAGAGTCCTGCAACGGTCGGGTTCCCACAGGTACCCAGTGGGTACCCTTTCAAAAAGCTCTTTTAGGGTTGAAAATTACATAGATAAAAATTAACAGTCATGGGTGTGGGCGGATATTTATTTGGTGTAAGCGGGGTGATTGTGTGTGTGTTTTTGATCTGCTGTGTTGGTGGATTTCCAAATTCTTGTGCTCATGGCAAGGAGTGCTCTCACCATCAGTCAGCAGCAGAGCAGTGAGGGAGAGAGATTTTTCCGCCACCAGGGTTTGTAGTCCAGAACAGAAATCACAGCTGAAGTAAGAGACGGTGGATAAGATTTGTTACGCGCTCCACCGAAAGTAGGCGCTTGTCGCAAGTGACACACTGAGCTTGTGAGAAGATGCGCGGCTTATCCGGACTTCCGATCTTTCAAATGAGCAAGTGCGCATTGAATACTTGTTTAGTACACATCTGGCTGCTGAAAGACTCGAACCCATTCATTCATTTTCTGAACCATTTAATCCTAATTAGGGTCGCAGGGAGGCTGGCGATTTTTCTTTTTATCTAAATGTTTTTGTTGCAAGCAGAATTGTAATTTAATTGTCTCTGCAGTCGTTTAAATCAATACAACACATTGTTGTTTTATATTGACATGAAGGAAAAAGGGGAAAAACATTATATCCATTGTTATTTCATGTTAAATATCAAAAAAGGATTTGTGGCTCCCAGTGTTTTCTTGTGGAAAACGGGTCCAAATGGCTCTTTGAATGGCTAAGGTTCCTGTAACACTAAGCTGTAAGAGTCCTGCAGAGAACACAATTAAGTTTTTAACATGCATACTGTGCGGAGTTCTTTGTACATTCGATCATGAACTTCTGGAATTTGTGTCACTTCCGGGCTCAGTGCTATTGCTCCCCCTGATTTGCCTGGGGTGGGCGAGTAGCGTCAGACTAAACATCCGAGGGTGAGGAAGTAAACTTTGGTCTAAACATCCCCTTGGCACAGTTTTGCACCAAATTATTTTATCATATATGATTTTTTTTTTTTAAATAGACAATACAAATTTTCTTTTTATATGAAAATGACACAATTTTGCATTTATTTAGCCATTCTATAACACTAAGCCTGGCCTTCGTGGACTATGAGAAAGCCTTCGATTCCATTGAATACACACCGATGTTCAATGCCCTAGTCAATCAAGGAGTAAATAACACCTACAGCAACATCATCAGAGACCTCTACAAGGAAGCCACTGCCACCCTCAGACTCCACAAGGATAGTGGTAACATAAGATTACAGAGAGGAGCTCGCCAAGGAGACAACATCTCTCCAAGACTCTTCACAGCCTGTCTCCAAGATGCAATTTTGAGCCAAATCGACTGGAAAGATCGTGGAATCAACATTGACGGAGAGTACCTCACACACTTGGAATTCGCCGATGACATCATACTACTTGCCCACACACCGCAGCAACTGGAGGAGATGCTCAATGACATCAACAACACCAGCAAGCCAGTTGGGCTGAATATGCATCTCGGTAAAACCATAGTGATGTTCAACAAACACGTCACCCCCGCAGCGGTCACAGTTGACGGTAAGACCATAGAGCAAGTAGACAGCTATGTATACCTCGGCAAGACCATCACGCAAGACGGGGATCTCCTGGCAGAAATCAAGCATCGGATAACTCTCGGCTGGGCAGTATCCGGAAAGTTTGAGTCCATCATGAAAGGCAGAAAGGCCAGCATGAGAATCAAGCGGAAGATACATGACGAATATATCCTGACAGTCATGACATATGGAAGCCAAACATGGGCGCTCAACAAAACAATGAAGGAAACGCTCACAGTGGCACAGAGGAAAATCGAACGCCTCATGCTGAATGTCTCTCTAAAGGATAGGAAGCCTAACACATGGATCAGAGAGCAAACAGGAGTGAGGGATATCATGCACACCATCAACAACAACAAGCACAGATGGGCAGGCCATGTGGCCCGATTCTCTGACAACCGTTGGACAATCAGAGTAACAGAGTGGATGCCCCGGAGCTGGAAACGACCACAAGGATGACGAAAAACAAGATGGCACGATGACCTGACTCAATGCCTAGGGCACAACTGGCCAAGCCTCGCACGAGATAGAGCCCGCTGGAAGAGGTCCAGGGAGGGGTTCCTCAGCCATGAGTGAAGTCACCCTGAATCCCGATAACCCGAATAAAAACATTAAACCAGCATTTTAATTCCGGCAGAATTATGGACAAAAGTTTTATGTGAAATGCAGCTGAAGAAACGATCCAGCCGTCTTTCAGCATTTCAAAGCGATTCCAATCAATGCAAAACTGTGCGAGCCGTCAGAAACCGTTGTGTTTTTCAAGCCTCCATTCAGCAATTGAGCCAACGTACTGTCAGAAGGTGGGTACAGCCTGGTTTTAAATGCTCAGAATTTATTAAATATCTCAGTTAAACACAAAAAACATGTACATATGGTATGTTAAATACTCCACTTTTGCTTTTACACAAAAATAAATTTGATACTACGATTAATGTGTTTACAATAACGATGCAAAAAGCAATAGTGCTGGTCAGCACTTGTATACATCCGCAACAGCAACCCTCGTGGAACATACCTGTATAGCTTCTAAACCCTTTTGGTATAGTGGAGAATAACACCATACGGTATGTGAAATCACAGTATCGTGTAGTATACTAGCTAAATTTCTTTAGTATGAGACCATATCATACAGCATTTTAGTACATAGTTTACTGTAGTATCATAGATAAATGTTCAGTATAGTGTAGTGTAATATATTAAAGGAGATGGTCCAGTATAGTCCAGTATACACCAGAGTAGATTAAACTGGGATAAGGTACCTTAGTGTTGATTAGTAGTTAGAATTTTTTAGTATAACATTATATAGTACAAAATCATACTGTGTGCACCATATTAGATTAAGAGGGGGACAATATACTATAGTACAGTAGGTAGCATATTTAGTATAGCAGAGTAAACTATACCAACACAGTAAGTTAGGGCACAGCTTAGTGAAGTAAAGTACCTAAAAAGTTCAGCATAGTGTGGTACAGTAAGTTATATTTTAGCTATTTTATATTGTTAAGGTACTGAGTAGTGTAGTATAACAACTAAAATATAGTATAGTATACTATGTTATAGTACATAAAACAGCTAAATTATAATGTTACTATAATACAAATGTAAAAGTGTAAATGATATATCAATAATAATGTGCGTTTACAAAATTATTACATTAAAATACAATCCATATAATGCACACGTCAGCAAACTCCTGGGACAGTACCCTAGCGGACACCCTGAACCAGTTTTTCACTCGCTTCGATCAACACAACAGAGAGGGGCACACCTGCACTGCTCTTCCACAGAGGGGCCATGATCTCATCCAGCTGCAGCAGTACCACATAAGAGCCAGCCTGCGCAAAGTCAATGCGAGGAAAGCTAGTGGGAGTTTCCGCCACCATCTTTAACCTCTGGCTACTGTATGTTTTCCACCTGCCTCAAGGCAGCCACCATCATTCCAGTGCCGATGAAGAGCACAGAAAGCTGATTAAAAGACTATTTGCCTTCACCCCATCATCACCAAATGTTTCGAGAGACTCGTCTTGTCTCACAGTAAGGCTGCCATCCCTGCTGATCTCAATCTACATTAGTTTGCTTACAGAGAAAACAGGTCAACAGAGGATGCCATCAATACAGCCTTCTACACAGATCTCACACACCTGGACAGCAGAAACTCGTGTGTGAGGATGCTGTTTGTAGACTTTAGTTCTGCTTTTAACACAGTCCAACCACAAACTGGTTCAGATGTTGGGCAATCTGGGCCTAAGGAGCTCACTGTGCACCTCGATACTGGACCTTCTCGGCAACAGACTTCAGAACGTCAGGATAGGGGAATACATTTCTTCCACTCTCATCCTGAACACTGGAAGACCACATGGGTCTGTTCTCATCCCCCTCCTCACATACAACTGTTCTCCCATGTCAGAAGTTTGATTATGGATAACAAGCCAGCCTACAGGAAGGAGGTCCTGCATCTGCTACAATGGTGTGACAACAACAATCTGGAACTGCTTTCTTTCTTTTTCTTTTCGGCTTTTTCCTCATTCTGAGGAGTCGCCACAGCGAATCGTCTGATTCACACATTTGATTTGGCATGGGTTTTTACGTCGGATGCCCTTCCTGTTACAACCTTTTAACAAGGGACAGAAACACGCTGACGGCTTTGCAGTCTACTCTTTACGAAAGTCAGCAATGGTTCTTTTACATGCCTCTCACCACAGACAGTGAGAGACATGGCCCGCCTTTGATAACCCAGTTAGCTGCACTGGGGGGGGACAGTGACAACCTTGTGGGAACTCGAACCCCCAACCTGAGGATCAACGATCCTGCACCCAATCCGCTAGACCACCATCTGGAACTAAACATCCAAAACCAAAGAGATGATAATGAACTGTAGGAGATCAGAACAAGCTGAGCACTCTGCCCTCTTCACATTGATGAGAGGAAGTAGAGGGTGGAGTGCTTCAAGTTTCTTGGATTCCACATCTCTGCTGAGCTCACCTTGACCACAGAGATCTTCTAGCAGGTGGGGAAAGCACAATAAAAGATGAACTTCCTCAGAAAGTGCCAACAAGCCCAAACTGCTATTGACAAATTTTTACAGCTCCACCATACAGAGTCTTGACCTATTGCTGTACAGTAGGGATGGTGAGGACAGTAGAGCGGGTAAATGGAACTACATTACCCTCCCTCCCTGACATTTACACTGACAGACTTGAGAAAAGAGCCAGTGGACTTATCAGGGACCCCACACAACCTTGGACATGCCCTTTTCTCCCCTCTCCCCTCCGTAAAAAGGGTACAGGGCACAAAAACAAATTAATAGACTCAAGAACAGCTTATAACCACAAGTTGTTTTGTTTCAGTGCAATATTCATGTTTACGTTTCAAGTGTAAGTGGTAACACTAACAGGTTGTAGAAAAATATATTCAATTCTCAAATATTTTGCTGCAGGGATCCCACTGACGTTTAGAAAAAATAGAGTAAACAGGTTTATAAATAGAGTAAACTAACTATTTCATCTGGGGGTCAAGGGGGCTGCAGGGCCACTGAAGCTGAAGATAATTTAACATTTCATGGTGTTTAGGAAGAAACTAATACAGAATTTCAGTCAAAAGGCAATATAACTTACCAATGGTACAGTGGTACATCGGTTCTCGAACGCTTTAGAGGTCAAACAAATCGGAATTCGAACAAAAAAAATCTGAGATTTTTTTGCCTTGGAAGTCGAACAGAATTCGGAAGTCGAACTCGAAAAACACGCGAGAAAAAACAAGACCGAGAAGGAGGAAAAGTGACTTCCAGAAGTCCGGAAGTTGTTGATACTATGTATATTCTGTGGAAGTCTGGAAGTTGTTGACACCATGTAAGGTCTGTTTGGGCTTTTACACCCAAGCCTAGTGGCTCATCAGTCCGGTGCTTTATGTATCACCCTAATAAAGCTGTCCTGGGGAAGGCTAGAAGTTGTTGATACTATGTATCACCCTAAAAGCTGTCCTGGGGAGGTCCCAAAGTTGTTGATACAGTACTAAAGCTAGCGCTAAAGCACTAAAGCTATCTAATCACTAACGCCATATACCACCTCCCGCGACAAATACGATTTAGAGTACCGAACAGAAAACCCACAGATCGGCTTATAGGCATAACCACCTAAACAAAGTTGAAGAGGATGTATGTATATATGTATGTAAGCTAAGCTAAAGCGCTAAAGCTAAGCTAAAGCGCTAGCTTTAGCACTGTATCAACAACTTCGGGACTTCTCCAGGGCAGCTTTTAGGGTTATACATAAAATCAACAACTTCTGGACTTCCGCCAGGACAGCTTTATTAGAATGATCAATAAAGCACCGGCCTGATGAGCCTAAAAGCTGTCTTGGGGAAGTCCAGTTGTTGATACAGTACTAAAGCTAAAGCTATCTAATCATTAACGCCATATACCACCAGCAACAAATACAATTTAGAGTACCAAACAGAAAACCTACAGATTGGTTGATAGGCATAACTGCCTGACCAAAGCTGAAGAGGATGTATGTATGTATGTATGTAAGCTAAGCTAAGATAAGCTAAAGTGCTAAAGCTAAGCTAAAGTTCTAGCATCGCTGTGAACACCTTTAATGATGAGGTCATGAGCCACTTCCGTAAGGTTTTGAAAAGAAGGCTTTTCAAAAAAGGATAAAATTCTTATCTTTATTGTTCTTATCCTTTAACTTTTCAGTGGTTTCATTTTAGTGTGTTATGGTCTCAGAAAAGAGTTGTGCGTTGGAGAGGGGCATGGCTCTAACACGCTCATCTATGAAAATGGGTTGTGCTTTATTGTTCACAGGTTTCTAGTGCTCTAGTTATTATTTTTAGTGCACTAGTGTCTTCCCTGTGAACAATAAAGCACAGCCGTTTATATCGATGAAACGGGGAAATAGTGCATGGAAATCAAACTAAAGCTTGAACTGCTTGAGCACAGAGATGAGAGATCAAGAGGGACAGTCTTCTAGCACCTAGAGCGCTGCTAGTCTTCATAGCCTTTGATTAAATGGAAATGATTAAATGTGTGTGTGTTTAGCACTCCATCTCGCGTGTTTGAGCCACGCCCCCTCCCCCTTTGCGCAATTAAAAACCCACACAGTGCAGCAGTACTGTACATACAGTGGGTCTGTAGCTGAGTAACTTCACAGGTTTTTTTTGATCCAAACACTAAATATTTTATACATTTAACTCATAATACACATGAGAAAAAAGGAGCGTTGGTGTACTGAACCTTGCTGGCTAGGCGTTTCACAGTTTCCTCTCTATGCCGATGTGTGTCAGGGGTTGGAGGGCAGCTACTGCTACGGTGAGGGCTCTGAGACGGTGGGTTCAGCTGGCCACCATAACTGGAATGGTCACTTCCTCTTCCTCCACCTGCAACACACAGTTACTAGCACCAACTAAAAAGGATTTCAAGTCCAAACTGCGACATATGTGTAGGAGCCTCCCTACTCTTTGGTGAAGCTCCAGGGCTGTTAGAGGCGATCTGCCTCATCCTGCCACCGTGACAACTCAGAGCCACGAGTCTGGAGATGACCGCTGTCTTTCCGAATCCTACACTGCCCACCACAACGGCACCGCGTCCCGGCTCCACCTCCCTGTCACCCATCAGGACCTCCTCCAGACGTTGGAACAGCCACTCACGCCCCACGAATGTGGCGTCCGTGCTGCTAACGCTGGGAACCTCAAACAACAATGGCTTCAGCATGATGTCTGCTGGTTTATATGGTGTAAAACGCGCTGTGAAGGGGTTAAATACACAAAGTAACCATTAGGACAATAAATTCAGGTTTCTTGAAATTTCTCAAGGAGTAAATAAGTTAAACCTTTGTTTTCTTGGCTGCGACCACTGGTGTGTGCTCCATGCCACGGACCACGTAGGGACGAACGCGTGGGGGCATTTCGTTGCTCGTCCAGATACGTCAGCTCCTCCAGCTTAGTGCTGCTGGTGGCTGGAGAGAGACAAAGAGTGAGAGAGACTTCTCTTGAGAATGCATGAGATATTCTATCGCCAAGCCCCAATTAAAGCTAGCTGATTAAAGGAAAAGGATAAACCGTTGTTAAGTGCTGTTAACCGTTATGGAAGAGAGGCTAGTATGGAAACGGAGGCCTCACTGAACAAGGCATGACCTCTCTGGCTGTCAGTTTACACAAGCAAGAATCTCATTTGTAATTGACAGGAAAAACGCCACGCCCACTCAGTGGGACAGACAAGCAAACATATTGCAACTCTATTCCAGGAAGAGACAGGTACACTACACTCTAAATATTGCTGTAACTTCAGCAGTTATTTACTGTGAATTCTTACAGTAACTTACTGCCAATGCTTTATACAGTATATTAGTGTAAACTGACACATTCTGCAGTATTTTACTTTAAACCGCATGGATTCTTGGGAGCTGAGCACCACTTTCAGCCTCCATTACCTGGAATTGGAACGGATCACACGCTTCCATCAACAGTGCTAGTCACTGTCACAAATAGTACCTTAAAAAAACTTTTACAAGAGTATCATAAATAAGATATCCAAAAGGGAAAAAAACCAAAATTATCAAGTCACCGAGCTTCTGAATGACTTGTTTTATTTTGAATGGACAGCTGAAGACAGTTGGAACTGTGAATATGTCCATGTATAAGACATTGTGACAAAATTCTGTTCGTGTGGACTACTTTTTTTTTTTTTTTAATTATTACGATTAACAAACACATTCTGTGGTTATTACAATATGACCAATTTTGTAATGTAGTCAAACTCAACTACAAACTATTTTGTCAATTTCTGTAAATAAATAATTGAAAATAAAATGTTCTGCATTTTATTTCTGGATCATGAAAATAGATCTGGATCATTTATAAATGATCATATAAAATCTTCTCTTTCGGCCTTTTTCCTTTTATTTTGCATATATTAGGTTTAACAGAGTTTTACGTAGGACATTGAAATACAGGCTCACTTGTACCTACTGATGATAGCATGCCAAATGTCAAAATTTTAATAGAAGTAACAGCTATTAAAACATACTTATCGTCACTGTTGAGAATCAGCTGACTGAATTATTATCATTATCAAACTGAAACAACTTTTGATGTGCCAAATAAAAAGGTTTTTCATGATTAAAAAATGAGACTATCATTAAAAGATGATATTTTGGATGTCAGACAGTCCAGACCCATGCTCGATTCCGTTATGGCCTGTGTTCTGGGGAACTTTGAATTTGGCGGCTCTTCTGACTGTTTTCTTCCCAACGGTGCAGGCTCCGGCGGAGGGGCGTGGCTGACTGCAGCGCGTACACACACCTGATCCCACTCCTTAATCTACTCTTTTATAAAAACAAGCAGCGCGTTCACTTCGGTACCAAAAGATTGTCCCGCATCGCACAACCGGCACTCCACGTTTCAGCTGCGCTCAATCAGCCTTCCGCATCATCGTCTCTAGTGTTTGTTATTATTTTCCCCCCGTCACCACCAGAGTTAATGCCATCTGTCTCCAGTATTTCCCTTGAGAATAATAAATCATCCCTGTTGCTCTTTACTTCGTCTCCTGCATTTCTGGATCCAACTGAAAGTTCACTCCACAACAGATTCAAGCTTAATAATTAGTATACAGTGGTACCTCACTTTACGAAACTAATCTGTTCCAGAGCCTTTTTCGTAACCTGCATTTTTCGTAAGTTGAACCGCATTTTACATGTTAAACGCGTGATTTGTTCCAAGGCTCACAAAACTACCCCCTTCTGCTTCAATATTGTACCAATGGTAGACGGGTTTGGCCATATTCCTTTGCGATATCACTCGAGCCCGTTTCTTCTTCTCACTCACACCGGATATCATGCGCGCATGTGTGTGTGTGTGTGTGTGTGTGTGTGCGCGCATACACACACACACACATGCGCGCATGATATCCGGTGTGAGTGAGAAGAAGAAACGGGCGCATGTGTGTGTGTGTGTGCGTGCGTGCGCGCGCGTGTTGACCATGTCTTCTGAGCAGAGTTATAATCTTCCAAATGTTTATGGAAGGTCAAAAGCCTGAATGAAGAAATAAAGCATGAGACAACAGTAACTCTGTCCTTCACACGAAAGTGTTATGGGAGTGTGTGTGAGCTTGTGACTTCCGGTGCGAATGAGAAGAAGAAACGGGCTTGAGTGAAATCGCAAAGGAATATGGCCAAACCTGTCTACCATCGGTACGATATTGAAGAAGAAGGAGGTCTTAAATGGTATGCTTTTATCATTTTTAAAGGGTTTATCGGGTAGTATTGAGGGCCTTGGAACAAATCACACGTTTTACATGTAAAAATGCGGTTCAATGGGAGGGAGCTGCGTCATCCCTCCTAGCTAATGGGAGGCCAGTGGGGCAGGATGTTGGGAGATAGCCAATAAGAGGGAGCTGTGTCATCCCTCTTAGCCAATGGGAGGCTAGCTGGGCAGGATGTTGGGAGATAGGCAATGGGAGATAGCTGTGTCATCCCTCCTAGCCAATGGGAGGCTAGCGGGGCGGGAAGTTTGGACGTCATTGATGGGAGAGCAGCTCGTGCATTGTTTGAATGGTGTGTTTGAATTTTTAAGATGATGCTTTTGTAACGTAAACTTGGACAAAAATTTTAGGAAAATGCGTTTCGTAATCTGCATTTTTCATTTGGTGAGACTTTCGTAAAGTGAGGTCTTCTTTTCCTTTTGGCTTTCCCTTCAGGGGTCGCCACAGGTACCACTGTATAATCAATTCACTTTATATAACAGCGATGGCTACCATGCCTCAACTTCAGGAAAATATAACTTGAATACAAGTTATTTTCTTGTTATTAGAATATTTACAGTAGTAGGCTTTATTCTTTGGCAGCTCTGAAGACTGCAGGTAAACATTTATGCACAGTAATAACCACATTAAAATTTTAATGCAGTACAGTAAATCAAAGCATTACATCACTGAATATCACAGCAATTAGGAATCTTACTGTAAAAAATTACAGTAAAATGTTAGTTGCTGTAAGATTCACAGTAAAATACTCTAGAGTTTTACAGTTAGTCAGTCCTCACTGTAAAATTACAGTAATTTACTGACAACTGCTGCTGTAGCCACACCATCAGAGATTGCCAGGCCCAGGTGCCATGCTTCCTCATAAAAAACTGCCAACACCCACTTCATTATGAGTGGTAGGTCTAGTGGTATAGGGCGCTGGATCGCTGATCCAAAGGTTGGGGGTTTAAGACCCACTCTCCACAAGGTTGTCACTGTCCCTCCCCCCCAGTGCCGCTAACTGGGTTATCAAAGTTGGGCCATGTGTCTCACTGTCTATGGTGAGAGTCATGTAAAAGAACCATTGCTGACTTTCGTAATGAGTAGGCTGCAAAGTCATCCACATGTTTCTGTCCCTTGCTAAAAGGGTTGCGTCAGGAATGGCATCCGACGTAAAAACCTCTGCCAAATCAAACGTGCAAATCAGATGATTCGCTGTGGCGACTCCCGAGTAAAAGGGGAAAAAGCCGAAAGGAAGACAGACAGACTTAGGCCATGCCTCCACTTCTGAAGCTGAGATATATATTATACACACACACACACCTCAACTTGTACAGTCTTTCAATTTTATGATTTAGTATTTCATACACGATAAAGTGCCAATCCAGTATAGAAGACTGTACACTCCATGAGCCGCGCATAAATTTGTTTTTCTAGCACATTCTGCTCTGTCCTCGTTGTAATCTCATCAGCCTGAATCGTGTAATCTCTGCAGATGGAGCGTCACGTTGCAATCGTGAAGGGATGAAGAAGAGGAGGAAGAGGGGATGGGTGAGAGGAATGAAAAAGGGGAGTGTTGCCATCGCATGGCTGTTCACACTTCTCTCGCGGACATGACTGAGTCCTCATGGATGAGTCTGTTTGCTTTAATGGGCTACATCACTTAACAGTCTCAGAAACACAGATAAGCTGAGCACCAGGTTGAGGTTTGTTTATAATAAAATAAATAAATAAATAAATAAAACGGATGTTACTTTAATACTGTACATCGACTGTTTTATAAAGGAAGAACTAAATCAACCCTTTCTTTCTGACAGCAGCAGCATCACAGAGGTGTTACGCTGCAGTGAGTTCCCTCCTTTGAGAGGAACACATGCTCACACAGGAGGAAGACGAACTCATTCCCTCACAACACACTTGTTTCAGGGACAGTAAATTCCCAAAAAGCCTCTACTGTCCAATCACAAGAACTCTAAATAATCTGTCCTTTAAAACAGCCCTAATCTATAAATATCGTCTGCACAGCTGATTTCGATCCTCACTCTGATATTTGGGTTGAGAACTTGTAAACCAGCAGTAAAATCCCATTTTTCAACTAAAATTAGGTACAGGCAATGCAGGAATAGTCTGATCAGACGTGGCAAATGCTAAAAATAATGCTGGATATTCCATGACAGTTCTATTGTGTAATATTTTATTACTACAAGAAAATTTAATTTAAATAGATTCTAAACATATGAAAATTTTCTTAATATTTGTTGCATGAAATACAGAAAAAAATGAAACAATAACGCATACTCTCGCTGTAGTAATCGTTTGGCCGCCATTGTTTGAATGGGTGATGATTTTCACTGAACATACACGCCGTCCTGAATCATCTCACACTCTGAGGTTGCACAGTTATGTATTTTTAATATTGCAAAACAAAACAAATATATAAATTCCAAGCTTTCCAGTCATATATAGTTTGAAGGGATTACTTTTGTGTGAAATGTCAAAAATCACAAACGAATCATTGTCTTATATATATATATATATATATATATATATATATATATGAAGGTAAAGACTGTAGTTTCACATCAAATTACGAAACTATCCGACTAAAGGAAGCTCACGACGCACCAGCCAATCATGCATTAGGTGTCACTTAATTGTTTGGTTCAAACCAAAGAATCAATATTGCGCCCTCACAAAGTGCAGGTATCATAACATAAGCCATAAAGTAAACACTTGTGTATCCAGACTAATATTTTAGCAATATTTAAATTATTGTATTTTTTTGACCAAACCAAAACGGCTGTAATGTTTATATTGCGTGGATAATTTAATCAATCAGGTCAACAATCACTACAATTTACAATCACAAAATATTGCGTGGATAATTTGCAAAATGGATCAAACATAGGGAGCATCTTCCACACACATGGTCACTCAATGAACATGCCATAAACAGAAGCACAAGGCCCTGACAATCAGTAATATAAATTGACAACATATATGTATGGATATATAACCACACAAATTTGGTCGAGTATATATCTTTATAAGTTATGAATTAATTTTAGAACAGTTACTTGCTAATTAGAGTCAGGAACAACAGAATAAGGTTTGAAATGTTTTCCGGAAAAAAGAACCAGTAGAAGACATCAGCTGTTTCATTCGCCCATTATTTCAACAAGTGAAAGAAAACTTAATATTTGATTAATTTATTTCATTATTGTTATTCATGAAATAATAAACAAAAAATATATAATGTAATTAAAAGACCCTGTGGCTATTAAATTAAATTAAAGTGTGGAGACTAAATCTATTCAACAATTATACATGTCCATTCCATACAAATGTCAGAATAACTATACGAATTGACATCTAACAAAAGCACACACACACACACACACACACACACGGCTAATATTAATATTAGTAGTTCTATTAGTATTTAATTTTATTACTACATTTATTAGTATTAAATTTAATTACTGACTCTTATGTAAAGCTAATAGAGTGGCTTTACATAATGGTTAATTTATATTAAATATTCTTTTTCGATCTATCTCTGTATGGAAAATCACTTTGGTAGATGCATTTATCAACCACTTACTGGAGTCGCAAATAGGCCCAACCACACCTACATATACTCTGAAAGGTAGTGGTAGGTCTACTGCGACGGTCACATCCAAATCCTATAGAATAATTATTAAATTCTCTGTTTGATTGCTGATAAATTAAAGTGCAAAGCGGTGATGGTGAGTCATGGTAATGTGATGTGTTATGGTATTAAATGGGGTGGTCATGGGTGAATCTCCCCCCCCCCCCTCAATATTTCAGATATCGCTTGACTAGAAAGATAATATAATTATGTCTACCACCTCTACTGCAGAGGATGATGACAGATAGCATTCCATCACAGTTTTTACATTTAACATCAAGCAGTGGTTACAAGCTTCTCAAATCAGTACTTGTTGCAAAAGGTTGCGTAAGGTGGCCAACAATTCCGACTTGCACATGTAACAACAAACTAACCTTAGTGTTTATTCTGTTGAAAAGAAATACTAACTTATCCTGGGAGCTGGTTACAGATTTATTTATTAAAGTTTGTCCAACAGCCCCAAGAAATTTTTTTTCAGCATCAGGAGACTGTGCTTGAAAGCTGCAATAACATTCCCTGGTGATGTTGATGAATTTCTAGCTAAACATGCCAGTAATTTAGATTTTATTGATACAGGGCTTAATGAAATAGGCATAGGAAGGTGTGATCTCTTAGGAGACCCACATTTGCTCCAGGAGTGTGGTGGGACCCACTCGTTAACTATTGGCATGGTTACCGAGATAGAAAAACTTCAAACAAAAGTGAAGCTTCAATGGTTAGCCATACATACATATATTTCATTCTTTCAGCTTTTTCCCTTTCTCAGGAGTCGCCACAGTGAATCATCTGATTCGCACATTTGATTTGGCATAGGTTTTTACATCGGATGCCCTTCCTGTCACAACCCTTTAGCAAGGGGCAGAAACATGCTGACAGCTTACGGTATGCCTCTTACCATAGACAGTGAGAGACATGGCCCGCCTTTGATAACCCAGTTAGCTGCACTGGGGGGGACAGTGACAACCTTGTGGAGACTCGAACCCACAACTTTAGGATCAGCAATCCTGTGCCCCCCATACACATTTTATATATAAAAAAAAAAAAAAATATATATATATATATATATACACATATACATACACACACACACACATACATTCACTATCCGAGTTACGATGTATGAATTACGACCACCCGTACTTATGACCACGTCTAGCAGATGCCTATTATGAGTTTAGTATATCTGTCCGGCAGTGCATAAGATAGTTGTGGCAGCCCAGCATCCCAGCATCTCACACTCATAGCATTCTACCAGTACACTCAGTGAGTAGATACCGTCGCAGTAACATCTCTGTTACAGTACAAATTTACATTCATTTACTGTACACCGTTACCATGGCCCCCCCAAGTGGAGTCCGATTCATCAGGTGGAAATTCTACCAAGAAAGCAAGGAAGGCACTGTCGTTGGAGACAAAGATGAAAGTAAAAGTGAAATCTCTATCTCTCCCACTCCACGGGGTCTACAATTTTGAAGGATAAGGACTGGATTAAGGAAGCAGTGAAAGCAGCAGCTCCAATCAAGTCAACAATCACCACAAAACAGCATCAAGGACCGATTGCAGAGAAGGAAAAGTTGCTATACACGTGGTTGGAAGATAATAGGCAAAGAAATGTGAAAGTGATGTTGCAAGCAGTGCAAAGTAAGGCTACAAGTTTATTTCACATGTTGAAAGAACGTGCAGGTGAAGAATACGCTTCGCATGAATTCATAGCGAGTGCTGGGTGAATGGGATCTGACTTACGACCAATGTGACTTACAAATGGTTGGTCGGAACTGATCAAGGTCGTAAGTCGGATCGTGATTGTGTTATATATATATATATATATATATATATATATATATATATAAATAAATATATAGGATTTTCTGAGTAGATCCTTCTGTAGGAGAGTGCTCAATACTTTTTGTTAGAGCAAATAACAAAAATAAAAGGACAGGACAAAGACTTTCTATTGAAACTCCATTTATCACTACAGATCCGTTTTGAGGGGTGGTGAAACCATCCTCTCTATTCAGGTGATTATAGAAGAATCTTTAATCTTTTATATCTGTCCTTTTATTTTTATTGTGTGTGTGTGTGTATATATATATATATATATATATATATATATATATATATATATCGTTTTGTTAACAGTAAGTATGGATGACACGATTTTTAATTCATTTATATTGAATTTATATTGTTTTGATTCTTACAATAATTTTAATATTTCTGTTTTGTGGTCTCTTTAATATTTGTGTTATGAAAACTACAGTTTGATCAAAATGCTGGAATTTGACAATATAATAAAAGGATAGGCTAACTTTATTTGTCTTTACCCTCAGCTAGTGTTACTAAAAAGTCAGTTGACTTGGTTTTTGTTTGGTTAGAAATAAAGATAAAAGAGCTACCTATGTTTAAATGCTTTGCTTATGGTCCGATGATAAATAATAAAGTTATCGCCGAAAATTCAGAATACGACCATAAATTCCACAAATTTGCATTTTTCCACATGCAAAAAAAGAACGATTTGTCTACTTTTATGGTTCATATTTAATTTATTTGATTCAACAAAGTTCTTTAAAAAAATTAAACTTATGAGTTGTGCATAGAAACACCAATACATCAATTTAAAAAGTACATTTCTGAAAAAAGCGTTCCAAAAATGCTAATTCAGCAGTATGAGTTAAAGTTTTCCAAGTGTTATATCTCAAAGCCCGTATTTTTTTCTCATATTTTGTTATTCCCAACACATTAATGTGATATTTAAAATAAAAAGTGCATGGTATCGATTTATTATACATCCAGATGCCAAAAACCTTACTTCAGCATTTATAAATGTATGTATCATGTGGTATCTGTTACGGGTACAGTTAAAGCTCAGTGTCTTTGTAACCGTATGTGCTAGGAACAAAAATGAAGTACTGTTGTGTTCAGAAATATTGGCTCTATTAACGTAGACACTAAAACATACAAAAATAGCAATCTGATTTTTTTTTTTTTTTGTTGCCGGTACCTACTAAAAACCAAGAGCTGCTCTGTAACCTTGAGCACATTGAGTAAAATCATTGAAGAGGCTGGCTCATCCTTTCCAGAATCCAAATTTTTGTTATTGTTTATATTTGACATTCCTCGAGCTCAGTGTGCATCAAAAGCTTTCAATCTTCATCATCATCCACATGACACATGTGGAGGTTTCATTTCTTTTGTTACTGCCCACAAGACAACAGAGGCCCACTCTTAGAGATTCACTACTAAGTGCATAGCACAAACACCCCATAGTACTAGACCAGTCAAATTATGAGTGCATCACTGCCTGACAGTAGTTGAGCATGTCAGCCATGTTGGATGGTGCTATTTAAGGTCCGTGATCGTGGGAAGTGGGTGGGGTTCTGTACAGAAATCTAACACATACCAGTGTTTTGCCTTCAGATGTTAGCATAACAAGAGTTATTTCAGACACTAAGAACTAAGTAGCATGCAAGTTAAACCATGTCCTAGCATAACCCGAATTACTTCAGACTAAATACCACATCTCTTGCGTAATACTATAAATGCTAATTAATAAATCTATTCATATCTGAAATCGGAAGTGATGTGATTGCCTGCTCACCTGCCACTGAGTTAGGTCTTGGCATGACCAGTGAGGTGCTGTGATACGAGGATTGTCCGTCTGAGGGTGACAGTGCAGCTGCAATAGTCCCAGGCTGGGACTGGGCATCATTGGGGACCAATGAGTCTCCAGCAGCAATGGGGGCTTGAGGTGGCGGAACATGATGACTACTGTCTCGGAGGGTCCCCTTGCTGCCACTACTACTACCCCCACCACTATCTTTTCCCCACTCCAGACTAGAACCGCAACGCTCTTCATTCTCACTTGAGCTTGTCACTGTGGCTAAAAGAGATGAAAATGAGGAGTTAGAGAAAAAAAATGGCAGGACAAGGTCAGTGCACAAGGTTTTCCAATGATGGACCTCTAAGGTTAACGAATAACTGGTACATTACTCTCTCTCTATCATCCTTTTCTTAACTGCATCCAAAAATGCACTATTCTGGGATGTAAAAAAAAAAAAAAAAAAAAAAGAAGAGTACTCATGTCCTACTTCAGCACTGATGCAGACCTGAAATAAAGACAAGGCTGTCCCATTTTTACCAGAACACAACTCAGGGACAGTGCTGGGACATTACTGTTACCAGCAAGTAAAACTGGCAAAAATGTATGTGTTTAAAAACTACCAATGTCTTTTTATGCCATTATATGTAGGTACAACCTGACAAGAGAACACAGACCTGCTGCTGAGTGGCACATCAATAAAGGTGCATAAATATTAACCCCAAGAGCACAAGTTTGAATCCAGGCTAATGCCATAGCCATCTGTGACCAGAAGTCCACGGGACTAATTGGCCGAGCTCTCATGGGAGGGAAGGATAGCATACGATCACTTTTCTGTCACTCACCACAATCATCAGCCAATCATGAGCGTCTGTGAGCATATTCTTACGAGTGGTAGATGGCGCTTTCCTGGCAAGCGTGTTGGGCCACAACCAAATACGCATGCGCAGCAGTTTGTAAACGTGGGTAGCTAGCATCCCATGCCACAGAGTGATGTGTGCATGCTTTCACCCCTCCCTGGTTGGTGGTGATCATGTCAGAATGAAGGATATACTTGACAGGTGGGAAATGAATACGACTAAATTAGCAAGAAAGATGGGAGGGACAATGACACATAAGAATGTATCATAGCAACATTATCTTAACGTTAAGGATCCCAAGTAATATTACATAAGCACCTATACTTTTGTGGATGTTTTTGTATATTTCCCTCCACATCATTACCGTATACAGACACTCCCCAACTTACGTTTTAGTTAGTTCCGGACGGCCGAATGTAAGGTGAAAAAACTCGCAAGTTGTTACTGTATTTTCCAGTGACGTATGACATTCATACTGTACTATACATCCATGAATACCATTACTGTATCTCATAAAACACCAGTAAAATCAATCATCATAAACATAACATTGTAAAATAATATCAAATAATAACATTAATTTCAAATAAATTAAAATATATATATTTGAAGTTATTTTGCTTGAATTTAATCAAATTCACTCATCAAATACAGGATCAAATATAACCTTTAACATTCTCTGTGATGCGATCTTTCTGCTTGGTCGACGGAGCCATTTGGAAGAAACGTGCAACAGTCATGTTTTCCACCAGCATCGATTTTCTTGATAATAGCCATCTTCGTTTCTAACGAGACGGCTTGCCGCTTTTTCTGATTACCGCTATCACTAGTAAGCTTATGCTTCTAACCAACCATATTTGCTTAGAGTAACAAAAGTCCGCAAAACAGTATAAACACAAAGATCACAGAGATGACATCTTAACACAAGGGTAACACGCGGTGAACTGGGAAGAAGGAGGGACACGTTCAGTCTGTCGCTTGTAAACAATGGACGCAGCGTCATTACATCATTGCATCATCACGTCAGCGTACTACATGGGTACGTCTCGTACTACAGAGAGCACGCAAAACTCAAAATTTGACATAATTAAAAAAACAAAACCCTGTAAAATCGAAAAATACATAAAACGAATGAAATGTAACTCAGGGAGCGTCTGTACTGGGATTCCAAGTCATACCATATGACAGCAGTTGTGCACCATGACCAACTATACCTTTATGCACAATGTTGAATTGTTTTTATTAACTGACACAAGAATCCCAAGTCATACACATGAGTATTCATACCACATGGTTTGTTATAATACATGTTCACAGTTACACTATATGATCACAGTCATACCGCATGATCAGTAATACTTCATGACTGACTAGATCCTTGTGCATGTTTTTTCCACCATAATTTTTTTAATCATTATTACCTGACATACCATGTGACCAACTATACTTTTATGCATGTGTGTGTGTGTGTGTGTGTGTGTGTAAAATGGGCCAATACCCACCCGTAATCCATTACACTCCAGTACGTATACGCGGAATTATGGATGACCCTGCACTTCTTTTCTCCACAGTGCTGTCACGGACATATACATTTTATAGAACCACTTGATTTTTCCTTCTTATTTAGGATGCAGCAACTAATTATATCCAAGTTCATTCATTTTAAGGCTTCTATTAAGAGTAGGGGGGAAAACGCCATGAAAGTCGCAACCCTATTACAGTTTTTTTTTATTTATCCCTTCATGTCCTGTGTGATTTTATAAACATTTCTGTAATAATATGACAATAGCTCTGCTTTGACGTTTTATTGGAGAGAATGCAGTACAAAAAGGGCAGTGAGAGAGGGATTCTGTTTCTAGCTGTTGTTTTTGATGCTCGGTCTGTCATCTCAGCGTGGGATAGAGGTGGTCTTAGCAAACAATGACTCAGCCAGACAGACAGACTTTAGAGTTGAGCACATATATTAATATACATGTGTGTATTTTACCAATGATCCCACTGTCCTTGCTCTCCAGTGTGGAGCTCGGTGTGGTGATGGTGGTGGTGGTGGTAGTGGCGGAGCTGGTGCCGCATGGTCCGGAGCAACACTGTGACAGTCTCTCAACTGATCCTGATCTGAGCGCAAGGCTGGAACACGGGCTCTCTGCGCTGGGAGATGCTGTACTGTCGGTCAGGGTGGAACATGGGCTCGCACCCTGACTACTGACCGTACACTACGCAGAGAAAGAAACAGAATGATGTTCAAGCTAAAATCCAAGCTAAGAGTGATAGCTTTAGGTAAAAGTTTCTTTGGTGTTATCTTACTGTTCATTGCCCAGTCCAATTACAACTATACAGTGTAAGCTTTGAAAAACCTGCGATGGACAGATAAGCTGTTCAGGGTGTATACCACCTTTTCCCAGAGTTGTCTGAGATCCCTGATCCCTTCCCAGCATCCCACATAGGATTAGGTATGGATTGATGGATGGACATTGGCTAACAGTAATCCCTGAAATCCTATATTCATTCATTCATACCGGCCGCAGCTGAGCTACACCCCTGGCGCTCCATAAGATTTTCCGTTCTTGTACTTTCCATAGCGTGTAACTTTACAAAAATCCTATATAGCACACCTTTAAAATAGTCTTTCATTTACAAAAAAATGATTTTTTTTTTTTTTTTTTTTAATTTTACACCAGCTCTAATCGCATGAAAAAACAAAATCCTGTTGAACCACAAGAAAGTGAATGATGTAGCATAAACCTGACCTTGCAGTGTGCTAAGTAAATTAGCAATAAAACAAACAGCATGTATTCCCCCCCCATTAGGAGTCGTAACCATTGCTGACTTTTGTCAAGAGTAGGCTGCATAGCCATTAGTGTGTTAGTAGTGTGTAATGGCATGACGAGCTCTTCAGGGTGTACTCTGCCCTCGCCCAGAGTTGGCCGAGATGGGAACCAGCCTATCTGTGACCCTAATTAGGATTAAGTGGTTGAGAAAATGAATAAATTAGGTGTTGTCTACACGGGCACCTTATGGTTATGTACTTCTCAGCTGTCCAGATGTGTTCGGATGACCTGAGAAAGCGCAGGCATCGACAAAATTCATGCGTTGTATGCTGATGAGAAAAAATGTGGGTGTGCTAGATAAGAAGTGCTCCCCTTGTTCTCATGACATCTGCAGAAGATCTAGCCCTAGATCCAGTTCTGTCCTCTCTTTGCCTCTCTCTCTATATAGGTCAGAATGATGGGTTTTTGTGAGTTTGTGTGCGTGTGTGTGCGCGTGATCAGTGTACTGGAGCTTTGGTCTCCTGAGAACAGCCGCCTGCCAGCAGTCCACTGATGAAGGACTCTCATCTCTCCACCCACTTCAAATGCGTGTACACAAACACACAAGCTCTATCTCACACTCACATACACACACACACACACACACACGGGTGCTCTCATCCCTCCCCAACAGCTAAATGCCCTTCGCCCAGTCTAACGGAGAGTGATGCACCTGCTCGGCAACGTCTCCTCGACTCGTTCCAACATCTTTCATCTTTATGAGTACAATTCGTGTTACCTGCCTGCACTGAAATCTCCCTCTCATGGATTCTGCATCACCATGTAGATTGTTTCGGCAATTTCGTTTTTATTTCACGTTGCGCCCAATAAGAAACACCCTACACATCAGTGTATCAACAGAAATTAAAGACACAATACTTAGGCCCAACATAGACGGCCATCTTATTTTTATAGAATGGAAAAAAATGAAAAAGTAGTTGAACTCGAATAGACAGGGCAGAGACATGCATCGGTCCATGTGTATAAATAATCAGAATGTGGATATTGAGGGGGAAAAATTTTGCAGCATGGAACTGAAGCCAGGAATAACCACTAGCTTTTTTGTTTTCTTGGGCACATTGATCCATGAACTGTAACAGATGCCTCTTAGGACTGATTTAGATCCCAGACACACACACACACACATACACACACAAACATACACACACACACATACACACACACATACACGGCTGAGGGCTGCACTGATAAGACCAAAACTGATGAGATGGGGGGGGGAAGAAAATTCATGAAGCTGTAGCAACACGAAGCAAAAGCAAAGTAATGCATCATATTCTTTATCTATATGTGCATACGTACATACAACTTCGTGCCACAGGTGAAAAGCCAAAAGTCTAGGTGTGTGAGTGTACACACATGCATGTATGTATGTACCTGGTTTCGTTCCTCCATAGCGGAATGTGATGAGGGGGGGATGGCGTCTCCCAGTAGGAAACCCAACCGTGTCATTAGTTCCTGAGCAGCAGGGGAGGAGCCAGACTTAGCTGGCAAGAGAAGATCTGTCAAAACACACACGCGGAGAAAGGTACAGTGATGACTGCACTCACACTTACAGGTACAGGTACTAGAGGCGGGGCATCCCCCTACCATCTCAACACACACACACACACACACATCTTATCACCATCACAATATTTGTTCAAATTCTCTGCAGCATCCACACTCACCGAATCCTGCAGCAACTGGAGCTCTTCTCCCTTTTCTGTTCCTCTTACAATCACACCCTTACTCACAGAGCCTTCCACCCCTCTCTCGCTCTCTCTCTCTCTCTCTCCTCTCACTTTCTGGTCTCCCTAAACCAGCACGCCCTCCTCCTCCCTCTATTCATCCAGCAGGATTAAAGATGTAGAAGCTACAATAACACCGGCTATGCACCTAGAGTGCCCCTCAACGTGTGCCTGCGTGCGCGTGTTCTGCTCTCACGATGAGAGGACAAGCTTTGAATGTGAATGAGCCGTATTCTGATTCGCTGCAGTTGCGCTCGCTCGCTCGCTCTCTCTCTCTCTCTCTCTCTCTCTCTCACACACACACACTAACCACACACTGGTTGCATATCTGCTGAGCAACAACTGTGCGCTTTCACAATCCAGTATGTACCCCACCCCACCCAAAACACATACAAGCATGTGTACAGTACACAGTTAACTAACGATAATGTGTTTTTTTTTTTTTTTTATATTAATATCGGTAAATAAATGAAAATGTGGATTATAGACACCTGCAGGCCTCTGAGCATCAATGCATTCACACCTACATCCATCAGCAATCTCTCTCTCTCTCGCTTTTACAGTCTCTCCCACACACGCTCCCTATTATACACACTCTCTTCCAGTCTCTCCTGTCTCATCTGTCTCTTACTGCTGGTCTCTCCTACAATCTATCTCTGTCTTATGACTCTCTCTCTTACACGTCTCACTCTAATTGTCTTAGTCTTTTAATCCATCTCTCCTATACTCTCTCCCTCCTACAGGTACTCTTATAGACTCTCCTCTTATTCTCGATCTTACGGTCACGCTCTCATTGATTCTACAGAATCTCTTATTGTCTCTCTGTCTTCTGTCTCTCTCTCTTACTGCCTGTGCATATATACAGTCTCTTCATCTGTCTTTGTCTTTTTATCAGTCGGTCTCTCCTACAGTCTTTTCCCTCCGAGATACTCTAACAGTCTCCCTCTCTAACAGTCTCATTCTCTCTTTTAATCCATCTCTCCTACTTGTCTATCTCTCCCACAGTTTCTTTCTCAATCATAGTCTCTCTTCCTCCCACAGTTACTCAGAGTCTCCCTTACAGTCGAGCTCTGTCCTACTATGTCTCTCAGTGTCTGTCTCTAATAGTCTCTTACTTAGTCTCACTCCTACAGTCTCTCCCTCCTATAGTCACTCTTAGTCTTCCTTTTTCACTTGCTCTGTTCGTGTGTCAATCTGTCAAACAGTTTCTCTCTCTCTCTCTCTCATACAAACCTGTGTCGCTTTTTCACTCTGTCTCTCTTGCTTTCTCAGACTGTCAATCTCTATGTGCCTATCCCATTTTCTTTATCTCTGTCTAGTTGGATATCTCTCACTTTTAGTCTGTCCCTCAATCTCCACTCTTCTCTCTTTGCTCATCTGTTTCCCATCATCTCTGTTCACATCACTCTCTTTCTCTCAAACTATATCTCTTACTCCATATCCGCCCATAACTTTGTTCATCTTTATTTGCTGTCCATCATACTCTCCATTTCTCACTCTCCATCTCTTTCACTATGTGTAGTTCACCCCCCCCCCTCTCTCATCACTGACACCTCATCCCATCTATCAGACTTTACACGCCTCCTCCTGTATTCATTTATTGGTGCTCTAGACAGATTTGCTGAGATTTACACTGACATTATGATCCGATATCAGTCTCTGTTCAGTTCTGCACTCTAACATCATTTATTCTGTTGGCTTGGAGCAAAATTAATGCTGTTGCTAACCCACACATGCGAATAGGATTTTATTATAACAGCTAAAATGATTATCATATTCCTCTTCTCCCAATTCCTACTCTCCCCATCATATGAACACTACCTCCCAATGATAGTGATCTCCACCCCCTTCTGCAGTCACAAGCTCAAAGCGATGACTGGCTCATGTCACCATGATTGACAGTTGGGTCTGCCAAGTATGCCCCTCCCACCTTGTTGAGATTTGAAGCAGCGACCCCTTGACGATAGGCCAATCGTTTTCTATGACATACATACTCAAATGGTGCTGGGTTGTCTTAAGTAGCGAGTGCTCAATCCAGGACTCATCGTAAATGTAGTGTGCGACTGAGGGCAACGTCTGAGTGCCAGCTCTCTGCAGATGTCCACTTTCTCTCGTTTATCTTTGCTGCCAAATCCGGCAGATCTCCCATAGAGCCCCCACCTCCTGCTCAGACAGCGAGTGTACGTCGATCTATTTTCTGTCCGCGAACACAGAGTCTGATGTTTGTATAGTTTTACAGATCAAAACTACCGTATAATAAAAAATAAATAAATAAACCTTCAGATTAAACCCAGCGGAACATATTCCACCATCGGTTGTACTTCAGGCCTTCAAAATAATCAGTTGTTATAAACATCATCTTTTATTCTATCCATCCCCTTCCCGTTTGTCCTCCATCATGCTCTGCTCAGATGGAGTTTTTCCTTTCTTGACACTGCAATCTATTTGCATGCTAAAAATCTGCTTGTCCACCCCCACAGTTTGCTTCACCTCTATTCTCCATCCCTCGCTCCCTCTCACCACGTCATGCCCTCACTCCTTCATACACAGAAATTATTATTAATAATAATATTTTGAAACGTGCATGCGCCTTCAGAGGCGACAGTGAAGCCTTGGATAGAGAGCAATTTTATTTTTAAAATTAAGGAGAATCTGCAAGAGATAGAAGGAAGGAGAATAAACTAATAAAGTGACAGGATAAAGCTGAGAGAGAGAGAGAGAGAGAGAGAGAGAGAGAGAGATGGCGGCTGGGGGGGGGGGGGGGGGGGGGGGGGGGGACGCCAGTCTGGAGGCATGCAGGGACATCTGTTGTCACAGAATCCATGTTCAGTTGAAGAGCTAGCTATCTAACACTTGCTAACATGACCTCCGTTCTCCTACCGGGTCTCAAACACTCTGTAAATGAAATGCAAGTCTTATGGCGAGTGGGTTCATGCTATGCTATTCTTAGTCTCCAAGATCAGATCAGTTCTTTAATCGACAAACATCTCGGTCCTTCTCCGATACTGAGTTTTATCCAGCCATAATCCGCAGCATGGCACAGAGACAGGATGCATTTATTCTGTCTTCTAACAAGCACATCATCATCATGCATTTTAGAGTCCTTTCTTCCCCTAGTAAGGGGGTTGGACAGTCAGGTAGTAGCCCGAACTTGCTGTCGCCATTCATCCCTGTCCTTGGCCATGTCGACTGTAAGGTTGCAGGAATGAAGGTCCTCCAGAACATTGTCCATCCATGTTTTCCGTGGTGTCCCTCTACTTCTGGTACCTTCTAGCTCCAGCGTTTGACACTTCCTTATCCAGGAGTGGCTGCTGTATGTGTGCCCAAACCAGCGAAGCCTGTTCCTTCTAAGGATGACCTCAAGGTGGACTAGGTCTAGCTTGCTGTATGTACAGTGTGGCTGTATCCACATGTGCCTGGGTGTTGACTCCGCATATCCACCTAATCATAGCCCTCTCATTCCGAAGCAGCATAGAGCGCTCCTCGTATATTATCACCCAGTACTTGCTGGCATACTACAGAACACTGCAGTCACATGAGATATAAATTCTTCCTCTAGTGAGCAGATACAGGGTACAACAGGTGAGGATAGGCAACAGCTCTCTGAATTTGCCCCACAGCATTTTGTGATGCTGGACAGGCTTCCACCTTCAGTGCTGTTTGTGTCACTGAGGTAACAGAACTTGATGTTGTCTTACAAACACACTCCAAAAGCACCAAATCCAGCAACTTGTTCAGCCCCCTGGGCACCTTTGGGGGTCATGTGGATTTACACTGGCACACCAGACCTCCACGATATCAGTGCCTTGTAGAGGAATCTAGATTAATAAACGTAGTTGAAAGACTTTCTAGGAGAATGGAATGGGATGGTCAGCATGAGGTGAGCACAGAATTTTTCGGGGCGGGGAGTGAACGTGGAATTGTGAGAAACTCAGCAAAAGGAAAACATTAAACTTATTAAACATGAATCAGAGTTGAGCGTGTGTTATTGGATTTCTGATTTATCGGAAACATGTTTCCACCCATGTCTGGGTGTCGTCTGAAAACTTGATTTGTCTGCATATAACGTCTTCAACATGATGAATTAACTGCAAAAGTACTCGCTTGCTATGCCTCCTCTGTAAACCTTTTAAAATATGCACTTGAACTACGACCCTGACCTTTGACCTCAAAACTTGTACCTGTTTATGGGTATTTACCAGTAAGCAACCTGGGAAAGTTTGGAGCAAATCCATGCAGATATTCATCCTGCAGTGTACACAAGACTAAGCTGACCTCAGGTGCCTTTGACCTAAGAATCTATATTAGTTCACGGGCTTTTAATAGTGAGTAATTGGGAAAAGTTTGACAATATTGGACACATGGCGGAATACATGCATGCACAGGGTGAAAATCAGGTACCACCATGATGGGTGGAGACATAATAATAACAATATTACATGGATTCAAGGTTTTGTTTGCCTTTAATTAGGTTTAACTTAAGAAACATCCTGAAACTATGACTCCAATCTGCTGCTCTTCCATCGTCTCCTCACTTGACATATCAGACAGTGTTTAAATATATCACCAAACCATTCAGAAGGCCTCTCACTGCCTTGCTGTATATTTACATACGTCCTCACGCATGCTCTGGGATGGATCATTAATCCGTTTTTTTTCCCGTTGGCTTTGTCCATTTTAAAGCCAAACCCACTCGACCAGTGCCTGCTGGACCGCTGCTGTGATTTTACAGCAACAGTAACTTTTCCTCTGAATATGACAAGTAAATTACAGGCTTGTCAATCCCAGGGTTATTTTTTGCATCTAAATGGTAGAAACATGCGCGGAGAGGAAGGAGGCACAATCGCTGAAATGAGTGAGAGGAGTGTAGCATTAATGAAGAATTTCAGTAGGCTTGGATGGGTGCAGGATGAAGGGACGCGGCTGCATAAATGATTATCGCTCGTTAGAAGAAGTGAATCATCAGGATGGAGAGAGAGAGAGTGTGTGTGTGTGTGTGTGTGTGTGGGGGGGTTGTCGGTTGCTTCCCTGAGTGAAATGACACCCAGGGTTTCCATGGTGACAGATTATCATGAGTTGTAGGACGGAATAGTTGAATTTTGGGGGATTTTTACTCTCAGGGGGTTTGACTTTCTATAAAGCTGGCCCTGAAGGAATCACTTACTTAGAAAATATAGGTAGCTTGCCAGCTAGAAAACAAACAAAAAAATTAAATGTACGTCTGTACATGTTCTACTTTTCCCATACGGAAGCATCGTCATAAATGTTATGCTACCTATTAAAGCACAGATGTGGTCAAATTAGCTTTGAGGACACCGTTAGCCGATTATCTATTTATATATTATACGTAAACATTAGCACTAGCTGATGAATGAGGAAAATGAGAGAGAGAAAAAAAAAGAATAGAAGAGGTGACCGTTGAGGACCAGGAAGTAGCAAAGATTAGCAAGGGTGAAGTGAGGACAGCATTGAAGAGGATAAAGAGTGGAAAGGCAGTTGGTCCTGATGACATACCTGTGGAGGTATGGAAGTGTCTAGGAGAGGTAGCAGTAGATCTTCTGACAAGAACATTCAACAAGCTCTTTGAGAGTGAGAGGATGCCAGAGGGATGGAAGAGAAGTGTTCTGGTGCCCACCTTTAAGAACAAGGAAGACATGCAGAGTTGTGGCAACTACAGAGGGATAAAGTTGATGAGCCATACGATGAAGTTATGGGAAAGAATAGTAGAAGCTAGACTAAGGGCAGAGGTCAGCATTTGTGAACAACAGTTTGGTTTCATGCCAAGAAAGAGCACCACAGATGCAGTGTTTGCTTTGAGGATGGTGATAGAGAAGTACAGAGAAGGTCAGAGGGAGCTGCATTGTGCCTTAGTGGATCTGGAGAAAGCATATGACAGGGTGCCGACAGAGGAACTGTGGTATTGCATGATGAAGTCTGGAGTGGCAGAGAAGTATGTTAGAGTGGTGCAGGACATGTATGAGAGATGTAAGACAGTGGTGAGGTGTGCTGTTGATGTGACAGAAGAGTTCAAGGTGGAGGTGGGACTGCATCAAGGATCCTTGAATCCTCTGTTCTCATCAGCTATCTTGCTCTTTTTTCCTTTGGGATCCATGTCCCATGACACGCCCAGCGGTTTGTTTACAACAGCAACCTGCCTGGCAAAGTGTCACACTGAAACGTGTGTTGCAGGCTATGATGCAAATCTTTGTTGACAGAAATGTTGAAATGTAGGACTAATATTTTTAATTTAAAAAAAATGTAAAACCTTGGAAAACGTTAATAATGTTTGTAAAGCTTGTCCTCCTACAGAAACCATATTTTAAACCCCCTCCCCAGCTTTTTCCATTTTCATGCATTTTTGCAAAAAGCTCCAGGGAGCCACTAAGGTGGCACTAAACAGCCGCATGCGGCTCTAGAGCCACAGGTTGCCAACCCCTGGCCAAGATGAAGACCAAAGAGGAGATTTATGGATTTGATGAAGGAGGACATGAAGGTAGTTGGTGTAAGAGAAGAAGATGCAGAGGATAGGGTGAGATGGAGGCAGATGATTTGCTGTGGCGACACCTGAGGGGAACAGCTGAAAGGAAAAGAAGAAGAAAAAAGACGTAAATGTTAGTGCTCTAACACAGGTGCTAAAAGAGTAGCAAAGGTGTGATGGCTGGAGAGTGTAAGAAAAAAGGACGTGAGGACATGTTCCAGAACTGCCCAGGGACCCAGTGTATTAACCCCTCAGTGCAGCCTTATATAATCATAAAAAAAAGCTTCGCAAAGACCCTGAATCATCAAGCAACTCGGAACCCATTCGTGATCATAACTAAACAAATCTGCAGCTATTTAAAGAACAGAACAGCGAGGTCTGGCATTTCAGAGAAATGTTCCTAATTTTCTAAATGTAATGACACTGGAACTGCAAAAGAGTAAAATCACTGAAAGACACACACGTAGCTCTCTGATCTGATCGATTTAATGTTTTTCACTGCTAAATCTGATTTTTTTAAAAATCCATGATGATGCTAACAGGGACTAATATTCTGACCAATCACAGTCCAGCAGTACGGTGATATTGAATCTATCACATGATCCTTACACAATCCTGATCAGCCTTTTTAGGTAAATTTATTTTTACATTAAGTTTGTGCATCGCTCCTATAGATGAAAATGACATCACACTGGGGTATCTCTGTACGCAGGAAACCTTGTTCAAGATTCGGGAGACACCACCGGAATAAACACCGAACACACTTCCTGTTTAAGGACAGAGAAATCCTTTAATCGGTGCCAATGACGTAGAGAAAAATTTGACTGTGCACAGGCCCCTTTCACATGGTAATTCGGCTTCAACTTCCGGTTAGGGAAAAATATTGCTCTGGGTACTATTTCAATTGAAAGTTGACATCCTTTGGCAACCTTATAATTGTACGTTATGAAACAGAACATCACATTTTATTGGAATATGTTAGGTTTAGCTTGTTTTGTGTAAATATGGTTAATTCTTGTTGCGCTGTTGGCTGTCAAAATCGTGCAGGCGGTCACAAAGAAGTAACTTTTCACCGGTAAGTGTGTCTCAGTTTAACCTTCATTAGGCCGTACGCTTGAAGCTTAAGTAACATTACTTACCCTGAAATTTATGAATGACTACTTTTCATTATTAGCCCCAGTGTAACTAACATGTATGTAACTGGTATGTTATTGTGTATATCATGGCAGTGGTGGTCTAGTGGATAGGGCACAGGATCGCTGATCCTAAGGTTGGGGGTTCAAGTCCCCACAGGGCTGTCACTGTCCACCGAGTGCAGCTAACTGGGTTATCAAAGGGGAGCCATGTCTCTCACTGGCTATTGTGAGAGGCATGTAAAAGAACCATTGCTGGGCTGCTGTTTCGTAAAAAGAGTAGGCTGCAAAGCTGTCAGCGTGTTTCTGGGGACAAGTAGCAAGCGTTCCTGCGTCCCGGTTAATCTTCTCCGGAAGAGACCAATTGCTACACTACCTTACGGGGATATGATGATGATTGTGTATATCTGTAATCAATACAAAATGTATCATGTTGCTACTGCTAATTTATATGATGTAATATTAGATGTGTAGCTTAACTGTAAGTGTTTGTGGTTATAAATGTGTAGTGCCGTTTTGTATATTTTCATCTCTCAAGTTCTGGGGACAGGCTGCAAGTTCTGATTCCCCTCGGGAGCTCCTTGTTTTAACATTAAGCGAATAAAACTAACGTACATGCCTCAGATGATTGATTTCTGAACCTGAGAGCGAGACTTGTGTAGAATATATTGATAACATTTACGAGATTGTTCATCCTCTTGTACAAAAAGTGTCTGAAAAATTCCTTGTAATTTGTTGAATATAGCAACTGAAATCCCTGCTACACTATATAGTACAGGAGAGGTGGGCATGGCAGTTGACATGTTTGGCATGGGGAATACTGTATTATTAAGGTCTGTACCTCCTATTATGTGTCATGTATCTTCCAAACCTTCCTGGGCATGCTGCAAATGTTTACATTATAGTCATGTCTCTCGGGATCCAAAACATCCCAAGTATTTACATTTATTTATCGCATCGTTTTACATATCAATGTGGGTCCGGTGCCGTAGTGGTTAGGGTGCTGCGCTCATGATCGGGAGGTTGTGAGTTCGAATCCGACTGAGACCCTCACTGTGCTAAGACCCCTGGGCAAGGTTTCAACCACAAGTGTGCCTCTGTTCACCCAGCAGTATAAATGGGTACCAGTAAAATATACTGCAAGGGTAACCTGCAATGGACTTGCGTCCCATCCAGGGGGAGTTGAACTCCTAGTCGCTTCACGCTACGGAAAATGGGGATAAGCACCGGCCTGATGAGCCATGAAGTTCGGGTGTAAAAACCCAACAGACTTACCTTACCTTTACATATCAATGTGTGTATGTTTACCATGCTTTTTGCCCTAACCTCAAGTCAGAGCCTATTGACCATGGCGGCATGCACAATGTATGCAGAGTGCGCAGTCTAGTTTTTCTTCGGTGCCCTTTCACCTGTGGTTCGATCATTGACAGTGTGGTGACGGAGAAGCCTGAGTCAAGTTAAAGTGTTAAAAAAAAAAATCAAGTATTTCATCAACTAGTTCCTCACATCAACATAACAGGTACAGAAAGTAAAGGAGAGGAGGAGAGGAAAAGGGAGCAAAGTAGAAAGTCATAGAGAAGAGGAATAGTGAACAAGTAGGAGAGAGAGTAGAACAGAGGATGAAGAGGTAAGAGCTCCACTTTTCTTTGAGTAGTTCAAGTCAGGTTTTGTAGAATATTGAGAAGTGATTGTTGGTGAATATGAATCGTGGGGTATAATTTTATGAAAGGACGGAGCAGGGGCCCGAAAATGTCCAAAGAGAGAGAATCCAAAAACCACATCATGCTTCAAGATAACTTCGAGTTACAAAGAGACAGAACACGAAAGGGAATAAGAGAGGGCAAAGGGTGCTAGAGAGAAAGAGAGATGAGATTTAGAGTGAGAGAGAGTACAGTTGGCCCTCTACTTACGAAAAATCCAGGTTATGAAAAACATTTTCCTAAATTTTGGCCCTCGGTATACGAAACAACCTCTTACAAAAAGCACCAAACGCGCCATTCAAAAAATGCATGAGTTGCTCTCTCATTGGCTAGCTCCCAATATCCCGCCCCGCTGGCCTCTCATTGGCCAGGAGGGAGCTGAATCTCTATAGTACTGTACCCATAAGCTTTTGTTTGTCACATGCGTAAAGGAGAGATGTACTGTTGGTTCGTGAGTTTTTTTGAAAGTAACCAAGTTGAAGCTTATTTGAGGAGGTCCGGATGAGCCGTGCCCAGTCTCAAAAGCTCCGCATTCGACCACGAAGCATTTTTGTGCACGGAAGTGGGCGGCGCCACAAATGTTCCGTGCACAGAATGCTCCGTTGGACAAAAGACCTCCGACCTCGCAAGGAAGCAAGTTAATATTGAATCCAGACCTCTGATCTCACGAGGAAGCAAGTTAATATTGAATCCGAACCTCAGATCTTTCAAACAGGTAATTCCACTTTAAATACAACACCCAGTCTCAAAAGCTCTATTGGCTGCACGCTGCGTGTGGGCAGAGCCCGCCACTCAAAGAGAGAGAGTATTGTGTGTGTGTGTGTGTGAGAGAGAGAGAGAGAGAGAGAGAGAGAGAGAGAGAGAGAGAGAGAGAGAGAGAGAGAGAGAGACAGAGTGTTGTGTGTGTGTATGTGCGTTAATAAAAAATGTTTAATAATCATCTTCCGCTAAGTCCAGGGTCGGATCGCGAGGGCAGCAACCCAAGCAAAGAGGTCCAGACGTCCCTCTCCCCAGCCACTTCCTCCAACTCTCCTGGAGGGACACCGAGGCGGTCCCAGACAAGCCAAGAGACATAGTCCCTCCAGCGTGTTCTAGGTCGACCCCGGGTCTCTTCCCAGTTGGACATGCCAGAAACACTACATCAGGGAGGCGTTCAGGAGGCATACTGAGCAGATGTCCAAGCCACCTCAACTGGGCCCTGTCAATGGGGAGGAGCAGTGGTTCCACTCCAAGGTCTCCCCGGATGGTTTCAGCTTCTCACCTTATCTCTAAAGAAGAGCCTTGCCACTTGGCGAAGGAAGCTCATTTCAGCCGCTTGTATCCGCGATCTTGTCCTTTCGGTCACTACCCAAAGCTCGTGACCATAGGTGAGGGATGGAACGTAGATTGACTGGTAAATTGAGAGCTTCGCCTTGCGGCTCAGCTCCTTCACCACGATGGGCTGGTACAGGCTCTGCAGTGATCAGTCTGTCGATCTCGTGCTCCATACTTTCCTCACTCTTGAACAAGACCCCAAGATACTTAAAGTCTTCCACTTGGGGCAGGACCTCATTCCCGACCCGGAGGGTGCAGTCCACCCTTGTCCGACTGAGAATCATGGCCTCGGACTTGGAGGTACTGATCCTCATCCCGGCTGCGAATCGCTCCTATGAGAGCTGGAGGTCCCGACTTGATGAAGCCAAAAGGACAACATCATCCGCAAAAAGCAGAGATGAGATCCGATGGCCACCAAACCAGAACCCCTCAACGCTTCGACTGCGCCTAGAAATTCTGTTTATAAAAATTCTGAACAGAATTGGTGACAAAGGACAGCCTTGGCGAACTCCAACTCCCACCGGAAACGAATTCGACCGCTTATTGCCAATACGGACCAAACTCTGGCTCCAGTGATACAGCAACCAAATGGCCCGTAGCAACAGGTCCGGAACGCCGTACTCTTGGAGCACGCCCCACAAGATCATTTGAGGAACATGGTTGAAAGCCTTCTCGAAATCCACAAAGCACATGTGGACAGATTGGGCAAACTCCCATGCCCCCTCCAGAATCCTGTGGCGCATATAGAGTTGGTCAAGAGTGCTACAGCCAAGACGAAAACCACATTGTTCCTCCTGAATCCGAGGTTCAACTATCGGTCAGATCCTCCTCTCTAGTACCCCTGCAGAGACTTTCCCCAGGTAGGCTGAGGAGTGTGATTCCCCGATAATTGGAACAAACCCTCAAGTCCCCCTTCTTAAAAATCGGGACCACCACCTCAGTTTGCCAATCCAGAGGTACAGCCCCCGATGACCACGCGATGTTGCAGAGACGTGTCAACCAAGGCAGTCCTACAGCATCCCGAGCACTGAGATATTCCGGGCGGATCTCCTCCAACCCTGGAGCTCGACCACCGAGGAGTTTTTTGACAACCTCAGTGACCTCCACTCCAGTGATGAGCGGACCCCCACCCAAACCCCCAGGGTCTTCCTCTTCCACGGAGTTGGTGGGATTGAGGAGGTCCTCAAAGTATTCCCTCCACCTCTCGACGACATCCCCAGTCGAGGTAAGCAGCTCCCCACCTCCACTGTAAACAGTGTTTGTGGAGAACTGCTTCCCCCTCCTAAGGCGTCGGATAGCGGTCCAGAACGTTTTTGAGGCCAACCGATAATCACTTTCCAGGCCCTCACCGAACTCCTCCCACACCCGAGATTTTGCATCTGCAACAGCCTTGGCTGCAGCACGTTTGGCCTGCCGGTACCCGTTTGCTGCCCCGAGAGTCCCACAGGCTAATAAAACCCGATAGGCCTCCTTCTTCAGCTGGACGGCCCCCTTCACCGCAGGTGTCCACCACCGGGTTCGGGGGTTACCGCCACGACAAGCACCGACGACCTTACGGCCACAGCTATGGGCTGCTGCCTCAGCAATGGAGGCACGAAACATGGCCCAATTCGGATTCCATGTCCCCAGCCTCCTCCGGGACGTGGTTGTAGCTCTGCTGGAGGTGGGAGCTAAAGGCTTCTCGGACAGGGGACTCTCCCCATGAGCAACTCCAGAAATAGAATAAGGTCCAGCCTTTCTCAAGATGGATGGTTCCAGAGCCCAAGCTATGCGTTGAGGTGAGCCCAACTATATCTAGTCAGTATCTCTCCACCTCACGCACCAGATCAGGCTCCTTCCCCGCCAGAGAGGTGACATTCCATGTCCCGAGGCGTCAGATAAGTAGCCGAGGATCGGTCCGACAGCACGGGCGGACCCATGTCTCCTTTTCGGGAGCTTTTCGGGACCCATGTCTCCTTTTCGCGTCCGGGCAAGAGAGACTGCTTCCTTTGATGTCTCTTCGATGTCATAAGGGTCTTCTGAATCGCACTTCGTCTGGACCTTCACCCAGGACCTGTTTGCCTTGGGTGACCCTACCGGGGGCATTATGCCCCTGACAACATAGCTCCTAGGATCATTAGGTCACGCAAACCCCTCCACCACGATAAGGTGGCGATTCAGGGAGGGGATGTTCAATAATGGCTTAATATGTTAATAAAATGTGAGCCACTCCACTGAAAGTAGGCTCTTGGGTCCAAAAATGAAAAATGAACTTTTAACACAGTCAGACAGAGGAGGCCCAAAGCAGCACCACTGTAATACTTAGCATATGGGATTTTCTTTTACTGAATTGCAATTGAATGTCTTTTTCTTAATATTCCAGCAGTTCCAGCAGAACTGAGGTATCACACACACACACACACACACACACACACACACAAAGACTGTAAGCAGTGGGTGACTGCTCATTTGTGCATCTATCGCACTCATTTGCCCCACTCACTTCAGGCACTACTTTTTTCACATTTTGTAGATCCGCCCATACATATATTTTCTTCCATTCAAACTGCACTAGTTCATCTAGATGCTACTTATTTATCCATTTGCACACTGTGTGTGTGTGTGTGAGAGAGAGAGAGAGAGAGAGAGAGAGAAATAATCTTCAAAGCTGAATTCTCACGTCGAATTTAACATCTACTAGTCCTTCTCAAAAAATTAGCATATTGTGATAAAGTTCATTATTTTCTGTAATGTACTGATAAAAATTAAACTTTCATATATTTTAGATAATGGCACACCAACTGAAATATTTCAGGTCTCTTATTGTTTTAATACTAATTATTTTGGCACACAGCTCATGAAAACCCAAAATTCCGATCTCAAAAAATTAGCATGTTTCATCCGACCAATAAAAAAGTATTTTTAATACAAATTTATTTATTGTTTATGGTGTAGTCTTGGGAGCCTTGGAATAAATCATGCGTTTTACATGTAAAAATGCACCTCTACTTACGAAAACTCCAGGTTCCGAAAAAGGCTCTGGAACGGATTAATTTCGTAAGTAGAGGGCCCACTGTACTTTATATTACAGGAGTTTTGTTGAGTAGAAGTTGAGTTCTGTCTTCTGCATTATTCAGTCTCTCAGTTTCTCTTTAATATGTCACAGCGGATGAAAACATATCTCAGAACTTCAGTATTCATACATTGTCATGGAAACAGTATTGCTTTGTTCATTTTCAGGCTTTGTACATTTTTCTTTAAAACTATGAGAAATATCTTAAACAATGCACACGCAATAACCTTAGCAAGCCTCTCTACACTCTAGCTAGTCTGACATTGACCAGCAAACAAACCCAGTTTACCACTCGGACACCATAACATTTTTGAATATCATTGAAGAGATGTTTATGATTCCTCATGTGGTGACTCTCATTCATGGGACTCATTTTACATCAGTATCCTCTCATACTTCTGTCCCGCCCCTGAAAAACGTAAAAACCTATGCCAAATCAAATATGCGATGATTCGCTGTGGCGACCCCTGAAAAAGGGAACAGCCGAAAGGAAAAGAAGAAGAAGATACTTCTGTCCCGCCCCTGACCCCCTAACACTTACGTTTGACCTGATTGATGAAGTCAAGAAAAGACAAGTGCATCATGAATAATAAAAAAAAAACAACTACAGCCAGGGTACAACTTTATATCTCAGCACCAAATCAGTCCAATTTTAAACAGTGGAACCACTCCCTCTTATGAAAGTTCCCTGATACTCTCAGGAAAAAAATATTCCTCAATATATCAGTTGGATATTGTATCAGTCCACCTTCAGTTATACAGAGAGGAAGAAATGCTCACCGGAGTTCTCCTCAGTCCTCAGACACCAGCTGACTGCATCCACAGGAACATGAGAGATCGCAGCATGCTTTGGCTTCCTGATCGAACCTACACATGGGGGGGTGTTTGCAAATGAAGACAGAAACAATGTAAGAAAGGGAGGAGTTGGAAAAGAGAGAAAACAGACAGAGAGCACCAGAAAGTGAAAAGGAGCAAGAAAAAGAGAAGATGAGAAAAGGAGCAAGACCAAAGAGAAAGACAAAGAGAAATACAGAAAAAAAAGATGAGCGCAATTGAGAAGCCAGAGAATGAGACAGAAAAACAAAGTGAGAAACATACACACCGAGATTGAGAGTGCGAGAAATTAAGAAAGAGCAGGAAAGATAGAGAAAGAGTGATACACACACACACACACACACACAGACAAACAGAGAGAGACAGACAGACAGAGAGAGAGAGAGACATACACAGAAACAGACAGACGGAGAGAGAGACAGACACAGAGAGAGTTTGTTGAGTTAAATCTTTCCAGATGGGGTTTAATGGGGTCTCTTGACAGAGACAGAGAGAGAGAGAGAGAGAGAGAGAGAGACTGCACGTGCTTGTAAGTAGCTCTGCTATATACTCCCTGAACATACTCGGTCGGTGACCACGCGTCTGTGACTGATTTATACTGTAAATACTTCCTCGTGTTGGTCCTGTCCTTCTCCACAAAGCTCCTGCTTCTTTTCCTTCAGCACTGCCAGTTGACCCTATTCATCACCGTGCAAGTGTGTGCGTGTGTGAGAGGCCCGTCAAGAAGCTTCAAAAGCCAAGTGTGTGCGTGTGTGTGTGTGAGAGGCCCGTCAAGAAGCTTCAAAAGCCAGAATACTTTTAAGGGTACACGCACGTGATTTCATGAATTAGGAGTGATGTAATGTCAGTACTGTACTGAATCAAGACAGGGGAACTATAGTACTTTTTTTTTTAATCACGTTCACTGAGGACCTCACACTGCAGTTCTTGCTCCTCAACTTGTCAGCGGACGCCCCCAGGTGGTCAGTCTTGGTACTTCCGGTATATATCAATTTCACGTTAACTTTTACTGTATTCATAAGCGCTTTATCAACTTCAAAAGCTTTCAGCCCCCCAAAGAAAAATACAATAAAAACTATAAAAAAAAACAAAACAAAACAAAATTTTTATGTTGAGATTTTAAAACCCTTTAAAGTACACAGGATAATTCCGTACTTTGATTATATTTATGTTTTGTTTTCTAGGTTCTTTATAAAGAAGTCGAGGGAAAAAGTCTAAAGGTAATTTTTCCACTTTTTTTTTTTTTAAGGCAGCTAGGCTTCAATTGCATTCAGTGGTTTACCTTAACTAAAATCAGCATAGCTTAAGTCCTATGCGCCGCCACAGCAACAAATCAAAGCCTTTAAACATTGTGTGGTTTAATATTCAAATATTAAAGCATTGATATAAAAGCAGGCATTTCTGTTCAGGCTTCATTCAGCCACAGGAGCCTCACTCGGACTTGACCACCAGATGGTGCTGCAGTTCTACAGGAACATGAATTAGTTCACACGGGTGTAGTGATGGGCATGTACTGTACCTGGAGACTTGGTGCTGGCTCTGAGAGGCAGCATATAAGGCTGTCGGGGAGGAAGCATCGGGGAGGATGGGAGAGACATGGACACGCCTCTAGACAAACCCAGCCTCGGGACGTCCTCAGTGGGGTATGGCTGAACCGGCAGGGGGCTGCTGCCGACGTCACCCGGAACTGTTAGAACTCCATCCAGAGCTTTATGGCGAAAGCATGGCCTGAATGTGTCACCGACTTGGAAGAACAAGAAAAAAAGTGTGTGTGTGTGTGTGTGTGTGGGGGGGTGTATATATATTTCGGAATCAAATAATCAGGTGACCTCAAACATCCACAGGAGAACAATTACACAGCACACAAGCACTCATAGCCCTCCATTATCACTCCAATATTCAGCTGTGTATTTTTTAATTACACCCCCCCAACCTCCTGCTTGTGAGCTTTCCAGACTGATACAGGCTCACATTCAGTCTTTTTATCTTCAGCCTTTTTAGAAATCTCAGTACAGCCATACAGTCAACTCGCACATTACACAGTCATTACACCTACTTCACAGCCTGACCAGTCACAGGAGCAGCTTCAATGAGGGACTGATATCACTAAAATCAACCACTGAACAACACAGGACATCATTCCTCCTTCGGTCAGCAAACTGTAGAAACTCCTCCATAAAGCACAGCATCTACTGTTAGACACACATTCTACTGTTTATCACATTGATAAAACTGTACATATCACTGACACGGATGAGGATGGTGATAGAGAAGTACAGAGAAGGTCAGAGGGAGCTTCATTGCGCCTTTGTGGATCTGGAGAAAGCATATGACAGGGTGCCGAGAGAGGAACTGTAGTATTGTAAGAGAAAGTCTGGAGTGGCAGAGAAGTATGTTAGAGTGGTGCAGGACATGTATGAGAGATGTAAGACACTGGTGAGCTGTGCTGTCGGTGTGACAGAAGAGTTCAATGTGGAGATGGGACTGCATCAAGGATCAGCTCTAAGACCCTTCTTGTTTGCTATGGTGATGGACAGGCTGACAGACGAGGTTAGACAAGAATATCCATGGACTATGATGTTTGCAGATGATATTGTGATCTGTAGTGAGAGCAGAGAACAAGTGGAGGAAAATCTAGAGGTGGAGGTAGGCCCTGGAAAGGAAAGGAATGAAGGATAGCCTCAGTAAGACAATACATGCGTGTGAACGAGAAGGACCCAAGAGGAATGGTGAGGTTACAGAGAGCAGAGATAATGTAGAGGATTTTAAATACTCAGGCTCAACAGTCCAGAGCAATGGAGAGTGTGGAAAAGAGGTGACGAAGTGTGTGCAGGCTGGTTGGAATGATTGGAGAAAACTGTCCGGTGTGATGTATGATAGGAAGGTATCGGCAAGAATGAAAGGAAAAAAGTGTACAGGACGGTGATGAGGTCAGCGATGATGTATGGTTTAGAAACAGTGGCGCTGAGGAAAAGACAGGAGGTAGAGCTGAAGGTAGCAGAGATGAAATGTTGAGGTTCTCTTTGGGAGTAACGAGGATGGATAGGATCAGGAATGAGTACAGTACATGATGGAAGCAGATGATTCACTATGGCGACCCTTGAAGGGAACACAAGTGTTGAAACCATGAGTGAAAAACTGCGAATAGTCAAGGGCCTACTGTACTGTATTATACTCAGTTTGTGTCCTTTTATATATAAAATATATATACATACACACACACACACACATATATACACATACACACGGGTGCAAGTCTCATACACAGATGAATTAACTCTGCTGGTAATTCACATCAGTACAGGCTGAGTATTAAACCAGTATTCAATGGCGCCCTTGCTCACTTGAAAGACCGGAAGTCCGTGTAACCCACACTTTGTCTCAAGCACAAAAAGGTAAACTACTTTCGGTGTTGAGCGCCTCACATATTGTAAGCATTGATTGGCTGTTTTAAGCTTCATGTAAAGTCACTCGGCTCAGCTTCTTGTAAAATGAACATCTGTCAACCATCGGAACCATTTACAAGCAGAAAGATCACATCATAGAGAATGTTAAAAGTTATATTTGATGAGTAAACTTGATTAAAATTTATCTATTTGAAATTATTTTGCTTGAATTTAATTTATTTGAAATTAATGTTGATATTATTTTTTCAATGTTATGTTTATAATAATTGATTTAGGGGTGTTTTATAAGTTACGGTAATGGTATTTATGGATGTATAGTACAGTATGAACGTAATATGTCACTGGAACATACAGTAACAACTTACGTTAAGCCATCCGGAACCAAACAAAAACGTAAGTATGGAAAAAAAAGAAAAGAAAAAAACCCCGTAAGTTTGGGAGCGTCTGTATATTACACACACATACAGGGATCCAGCGCTACTTCGCGCTTCTATTCATGCGGCTTCAGTGCATCACGGTTTTGTTTTAAATAAATAAATATTCATCGAATTTAAAAAATAAGGAAATTAAGGAAGAATATGGGAAAAGGTTAAGGAAAATGCCACAATATCAAGGCCAATTATGCAAAAAAAAAAAAACCCAAAACAACACAAAACAAAAATTTCCCATCAAAACCATCCGGAGATACGAACAGGGCTGTCGGTCGAAAGTGAAGATGAGAGTGAAATGAAATTGAAGAACAAATAGAAATGGAATAAAATCTATGGAAAGATACAGTGGTACCTCACTTTACGAAATTAATCCGTTCCAGAGCCTTTTTCGTAACCTGCATTTTTCATAAATTGAACCACATTTTACATGTAAAGCACGTGAATCGTTCCAAGGCTCCCAATATTACCCCCTAAACCCTTTAAAAATTATAAAAGCATACCTTTAAGACCTCTTTCTGCTTCAATATCATACCGATGGTAGACGGGTTTGAGTGGCATTATAGAGCTTAACTGGTAATTAAAACACACTAAAATAATGCACATTGACAACTTCTGCGCGAATAATGAGAAAAAAGGTGCGTATACATCATCTAAACCAATCAGCAGGAGGGAGAACAGCAATTGGCTGAATTTGAATCACGTGACAGTTACTCGGCAAACCGCGAATATGCGGTGGTGTGAGTACAAAAGCGCGAATAGTCAAGGGCCTACTGTATCAAACATACATACACACACATAACAGGTGGCATGTACACCCCTATGAACAAACTGTTACCATGAAAACTTACACAAAAGGGGCAGAATAAACATTTGTAGAGTGGGCAGAGATGGACAGACAGACAGACAGACAGGGAGAGAGAGAGAGAGAGAGAGAGAACTGAGTCAGCTTAATGTAGACATCACTACAGAGAAGACATCTTTGCTAATAAGAAAATAAAAAATAAAAACTAGCCCCCAGAAGTAACTTTCAACAAATCTCTGCTCCATAAGCAAAAAAAAAAAAAAAGCAAACACACTCCATGAATTTTATTTCACATTAAAAATAACTTTTTTTTCCAAACTCTTATCGCCGCCTAAACCACTTCCACACTCCCACTAGACACACACCAAGCAAATTAGATTAATGATTTTAAACAATAAAAGAGGAAAAAAGAAAGCTGGGGTGTGTATGTAAACTAATTGTTGCATTTTTTCTTTACATTAAAAATTATAATTGCTCTTATAATTCTTGATGAAGTTTATCATCTTAGTCAAACTTACTCATTGGCTGCTATGGATTTTATTCTTTAAGTCATTTTTTTCCTATTCATTAATTAAAGTATACATCCAGTTTTTCGTTCTTTGTTTAATGTTTTTCTCTTTTCTTGGCAGGATGATATCAGTGATCCGTATAATATCAGGCATGAAGTATCGTAGGGTAATATTTTAGTTATATGTGAGCCACTCCAACGAAAGTAGGCTCTTGGGTCCAAAAATGAGCTTTTTACACAGTCAGATAGAGGAGGCCCAAAGCTGCAAAATGCAGCAAAAAGTTTGTCAATACCCTGAAAACTGACCGAGCTATGCCATTTCTTGTGTCAGCATTCAACTAAAAATTTCAAAACAGTATCCAAAATGGAAAGACAACTTCACGGCTGCTCTTCTGGTGGTTGGATTATAGTGTGTCTTGTACCGAACTTGGTGAATAATTTGAACGAAAAGTAAGTTTTGCTATTGTTTTTATCTAGTTTTATGAGGGTACTCGCCATAAAATAGGGGGAGGGGACATTTTTAGTGAGTTTCTGTCGATTTCAGGTGAGCAAGTGATAGTTGAATACTTGTTTTAATAGTTTATGCAAAAATCAAAATTTCGATAAAAATGGACCATTTTTACTTTTCTGGCCTTTATCTCAATAGTGGTCTGTGCGACAAGCGCCTACTTTCGGTGGAGCGCCTCACATATTACACCACACTTAAGTAAGAATCAGGGGTTTTATTGAATATTTTTGCACAAGTAAAAATAAATGAACAGGTGTACTTGTAGAATATATTGACTTTTATCACAAATCTAGTGAAAAGTTATTAAATTTAAATAATTAAAATGACAATTTTAAAGGCTGTAAAATAAAATTTGACATTAAAATATTTTAAATAAAAACAATAATATACATTAAAAAAAAAAAAAAAAAACAACCCAAAACAAAAATAACATTCATCTAAAAAACCTTATGATATCTGTTAAAAATGTATCTTGGCTCCTGAGTGGCAAGAATTGACAATTGGCGTGACTATGTACCCAGAAAACGCAAGTTCAAATCCAGGTTGATTCTTCAGCCATCCATGACTGGGAGTCCGTGAGAGGGATGGTGTATGCTCCCCTGTCAATCACAGCAATAACCAGCCAATCCACAGTCGTCTGTGAGCTTGTTCATACAAAAAGGGGCCGATAACGCTTTCCCTCAGAGTGTGTTACGCCACCACAGCAGTTTGTAAAGAGGCGGGTGATAACATGGCATGTCACAGAGGGGACATGTGCATGCTTACTCCCTCCCTAGTTGGTGATGGTCGATAAATGGGAATGGGATACAAGTAAAATTTGGGGTAAAAAATATTTTTTTACAAATGTATCATGATCCAATTTATCATAATAGATATGAGATGATCAGATCGTCTGCCCAGAACACTCATTCTAAAACAACATGGACAGCTTTCTGTGCAAAACATCACATGACAGTCTTGTGGCTGTATATACAGTGAACCCTCGCTATAACACGGTTCACTTTTCACGGTCTCGCTACTTCACGGATTTGCATAGTGCATTGTGTTCTGCATTCTGATTGGCTAAACAGTCTCTCTGCTTCTTCTCTACGTGTTAGTCAATAAGCTTATGTTTAATACGCATAATGCACGTAAAACAGCTTGCCATTTATGTTCCTCTTTACGTGCAAATTCTCTTGCAATTTCAAGTCTCCCTAAAACCCATTATGTCGACAAAACGTTTGCACCGACAAAGCACTGCGGTCGGGCCTAAAAGGCAGAGGAAGATGCTAACTATTGCAGAAAAAGTTCAACTTCTGACATGCTAAAGGAAGGTAAAAGCTATGCGGCTACAGGTCGGCATTACGGAATTAATGAATCTTCCGTCGTTCTATAAAGAAGGAGGAAAATAACATAAGGACTACAGCAGCAATAAGTTTTAATAAAGATGCAAAAGGGTTGCAACTGTTCGCAACAAGACCATGGTAAGGATGGAGTCTGCATTAGCTTTGTGGATTAATGACTGCAGAAAAAACATTACGCTGGATACGAATGTTATCTGCACAAAAGCTAGAACACTGTATCAAGCCTTTGCTGACGGCGACAGTGACAGGGAAGAGGAGGAGGATGCAGATACCGGGCCATCATCAAGTGCTGTTCACGCAGTACCAAGCACATTTAATGCTAGCAAGGGCCGGTTTGAAAATTTAAGAAACGCTTTGGACTTAAAAATGTTTCTCTGCACGGAGAGATCGCTTCTGCAAATACCGCTGAAGCAGAAGCGTTCGTGAACAATACATTTAAAGCGATCATTGAGGAAGGGGGATATATGCCTGAACAAGTTTTTAATATGGATGAGACTGGCTTATTTTGGAAACGGATGCCCTCCCGCACCTTCATCATGCAGGAAGAAGCCAAAGCCCCAGGATTTAAAGCCCAAAAAGATCGTGTGACTCTGGTTATGTGCGAAATGCTGCAGGTTTTATGATTAAGCCTGGGCTCATTTATAGGTCTAAAAATCCCAGAGCACTGAAAAACAAAAAAGGATGATTTGCCCGTTTACTGGATGCACAACGCAAAGCGCTTGATGACAAAAGCGCTCAATATGAATTGGTTCAAAAACTGTTTCATCCCGGAGGTCAAGTGTTATTTGAGAGGAAAGGGACTAGACTTTAAAGTGCTTCTGCTCGTTGACAATGCTGGAGGTCACGCCGATGATTTGGTATATGATGGTATGCAAATCGAATTTCTGCCGCTAAACACTACATCCCTGATTCAGCCCATGGACCAAGGCATCATCCGTGCTTTCAAGGCTCTCTATACACGCAACACCCTGCAACATCTTTGTTGACGCTATGGACTCAGATCAAGACTTCTCACTAAAGGACTACTGGCGTGGATACACCATCGCATCATGTCTCCAAAATATTCAGAGGGCCATTCAAGAGATGAAAACTGAAACTTTGAATGCCTGCTGAAAAACTGTGGCCAGAGGCAGTGCAAAACCCAACCGGGCTCGGCTCGACGAGATCCATCACTCTGTCATAGATACTGTGGTGACTCTCGCAGAAACAGCTTGAGGAGACGGCTTTAATGACATGACTTCGCATGACATTAATGCACTGATTGATGCTGAAGCACGCCCGCGCTAACCGATGCAGACCTGGCCCAAATGACAAAGCCACCAAGTGATGATGAAAGAGAAAAGGAAGAAGAGGACACAAGTGTGGATAAAGATGAGGAGGATGGACTAACACTTGGTCGCTAGCAACCATTCTGAGAATGGCCACTGAACTTCCTCAGCGAGCAGCTCACGATTGGGACCCTTTGATGAGCCGCTCATTACAGTTCTCCAACATAATCGGTGGTGGCATGTCTGTGTATAAGTCTCTTGCCCAGAAGAAAAAGAGCGCCAACAACTGCCTATCACTATGTTCTTCTCACTAAAAACACACCTGCACTCGGGCTTCAGAAGAAGAAAACGCTGCAGAGCGGAGTCAGTGATGCAGCGGCTCAGTCAGAAAAGTAGTAAAAAACAGTACATGTGAGTCACAATTTGTCCGACTGTACTTTTATTTTCATTTTCTCCCATTCAATCCAATTACTCGGTCGCAATGGGGCTGTGCTGATCTCCGCAATTAGTTCATTGATGATTAAAATTATTATTTGACAGTACAGTAGTTATTTGTAAAAAGCAAACAAACGTTTATACAGTACTTTATTTGTTAAACAAATGCTTGGGCCTATAAAAAAGGTTTGTTCTTTGTTTCAATGTATAATAGAGCATTTAATTGTATAATGATTGTAAAAATAAAAAAATAAATAAAGGTTTCTACTTCACGGATTTCGCCTATCACGGGTTCTTTTTGGAACGTAACCCCACCGAAAAACGAGGGTTCACTGTATGTGTGTGTGTGTGTGTGTGTGTGTGTGTGTGTATGTGAGAGAGAGAGAGAAAGAGAGAGAGAGAGAATGTGAATGAGAAAGTTAACAGCAAGTGACTCGCTGAGTGAAATGTGTATAAACCCCAGCGCACTTCTCGCAGCTCTGAGTGTGGTTATGTGCTCTATCATATGTTTAAGGGAATCTGGAAACGAATAACTCCGTGGCGTTGCAGTGTCTGCCGCTGCTGAGGTGCCAAGTTTCCACTCTTTCCTGCAGCCCCGAGCCAAGCCGAGAGGAACGGCGTCATGAGGAACACAGGAGGCTTTGTGCGTGTAGTAAACACCGCTGGAGACACAGTTGGCAATAAATTAGGGAGTGCAGCGTCAGAAGTTGCTCACGAATGCTGCACTCATCACCTAATGCATCTCGCTAAATGTTTTCCTTTTGGCTTTTTTCCTTTTTCTCAGGTGTCGCCACAGCAAATGATTCGCATGTTTGATTTGGTTCATAGGTTTTTGGTCGGATGCCCTTCCTAACACAACCCTTTAGCAAGGGACAGAAACACGCTGACGGCTTTGCAGCTCCTCTTTATGAAAGTCAGCAATGGTTCTTTTACACCAACCTCTCACCAGACAGAGACAGACATGGCCCACCTTTGTTAACCCAGTTGGCTGCACTGGGGGAACAGTGACAACCTTGTGGAGAGTGGGACTCGAACCCCCAGCCTTAGGATCAGCGTTCCAGTGGCCTTTACCACCAGGCCACCACTGCCCTTAATGCATCTCTCTAAATGATAATATAAATTGAGAATGACGAGTCTAAATTCAACAAACTACAGTACTGACAAATTCAAGGCAGAACTTAAAGATGCCTCAAAGGAAAATCGGTGGTCATAAAACCACATTAATCATAACGGAGGCGAGGAGTCGCGTGTATCTGAATACACGGCACGAAGACCTAGGGCTGGATCAGGATCTGAAACTAGAAGCCGACAATCAGGACTGGTGTTTTTAATTGTTGGTGAGCCTCAGGTTAGTTTCACTCAGTCTACACACAGGTCACTTTGTGTCTCATTTGCCCATCTTGGCCCGCTCATTAGGAGTTGGCAGATATCATTAGATCACACTGAAAACTGTTTTTGAGGCCACTTTGGTGCATCACGTCAAGTTTTCATAATGGAATGTTTTCAAACAGCAGCACAAGTACCTTTAAAATAAATAAATAACGAAATACACGGATTAATAAATTCCCCAAATTTTCCCCAGTTCATTGGAAGGCTTTTAACTGGACCCATGACAGCCACCAATCAGCAAACACTTCCCTGAGGCACACGTGCAGCTGAATACATCTTTTTCAACCTGCTGCTGGTGCCAGACTGACGTAACACACTCCAATAAAAGCTCTTTCTCCTCTTCTTCATATGCACGGGCTTAAAGACATTAATGATTGACTAGAGTCGCTGTGAGTGACAGAACAGAACTTACTCCAACGCTCTCTCCCTTCCTAAAGTTCAGCCAATCAGCTCTTTGTGCTAAACCCAACCCCACCCCACCCCACGCCCCCCACCCCCCGCGCGCGCGTGGGCGGGGGTCGGATCTGTAATCCCTGCTTTTCTTCTGTGCCACACAGGACCCATAAACTTAGTTTCAGTGTGGATCAGGATGTGTTTAGTTTCTGACTCACGTTAACCGTGACACACTTTAAAGCAGCCAAGTGAGTGCGGGGAAGAGCGGAGAGGATACGAGAGGTTAATTAGAGCATCTCCGTTATAGACAGTCGTCTTTAGGGAGAAGAATCAGGGCCGGACTGTACCGTTACAGATCCGACAGCACAATATATGACGTCGCGCAAACACACCGCGATACCAAGCACAGGATGGGGCACAAAAGCACAAATCTAAGACAAGTGTGCAGTCTGGCACAATACCACCGATACAGGAGGCCCTCGACATCCGTGGGGGTTCGGTTCCGGGCCCTCCCGCGATTCAAGATAATCCACGAGTTCTATACCCGAAAGTAAAACCCCATGTATCATGTCACACGCGCGAATGAGCAGCCGGAAGTAAAATACTATGCATCTATTACATGCGCTAAAATATGCTTCTTAAACACATTCTTTCGACAGTCTTACTCATTAATACAGTATTAATGTTGTAAAATATAGTAATGATTAAGAAAAACTTTTTAATTTTGTACTGTGATACTTATTAATAAAATATATAAACTTCTTCTTCTTTTCCTTTCGGCTGTTCCCTTCAGGGGTCACCACAGTGAATCATCTGCGTGAGATTTTATGTTCCGTAGCATGTTCAACAAATGATACCAAAAGGATAAACTTTATTACGCTTCATGTCCTTTTACATTGAACTTGGAGTGACATCTCGGAGTGACGTCTCCAAGATGGCGCTGCCTAGAGGGCAACCGCGGAGTTCTCAGAGTCAAATTGTTTCTTTGTTCATTTTAATTTGTTTTATTTCTTGTTTTGTTTGTTCATGTATTGTACTATGCTCGTCTATGACCGGTCGACAGCTATGATATTGGAGTGTCTTCGGGCGTGTATAACTATGCCGCTCAACTCCTGTGCTAATATGCTACGGTAGCTCAATGATAGCCGCACCCCGGCTAACAATAAGCCCAGGCGGAGTTTTCAGAGTCATGTTTCTTTTTATTTGTTGTTTTGTTTGTTCATGTTTTGCACTATGCTCATCTATGACTGGTCGACCCTACTACAGTTATGAGATCAGAGTGCTTTCGCCCCTCCCTGGTTGGTGGTGGTTGCATGATGGGGACCGCAAGACCTGATGGGAGGAAATGGGGCAGAGAGTGCGAATGAAAAATAAATAAAATAAAAACTTTTGGCTTCCTGTGTCTTGAGAAGAATATGGTGACCCATATGGGGGAACCCTCTGCAGTGGCAGAAATTGTCAGAAATAGCTGAGGGAGACCCAGATGCCCCTGCACCAAATATAAAAGCAATTCAGGCCGCAACGTAGCCATGATGCAATGCCCAACATTGCGCCAACTTCCCAAAGGTGTGAAGGTATAACAGGGTACTCCCCGCCCCCAACCGTTAATTGCTGCCTCCATAGCATACAACCACCACAAACCATGAAGGGGCGCAAGAATGCAATGCTGGCATCCGCCTCTTTACAAACTGCGACGTACGCGCATTTGGAGGTGACCTAACAGACTCTGAAGGAAAGCACTATCCGGCCCTTTTTGTATGAATAAGCTCAGAGGCGCCCATAAGTTGGCTGGTTCTTGCTGTACAAGAGAATGTATGCTATCCCTCCCTTATGCAGGGCTCGGCCATTTCAGCTCCCATTTATATATGGAGATGATTTCTCCTTCAATTGTTTAAATAATTTGATTTTCATTCTCAGAATGAACAGATAGACACATGAACTTATTCTTTGCTCATTTAAAAACAATAACTTCAATAATATGGGTTGTGGGACGTTTTAATCATCACGTTAACAAAATCAAGCGCCACCCCCACCCATACACATTCTTACCCGAATCCTTTTTCCTGGCTCTCTCTCCTTGCTCCCGTACTGTCCAGTGTCCTGCTCGATGCATGATGAAACCCTTTGTTTTGTTCTCACTCCTCTCCTGTGAGAAGAGAAAAAAGCCACTTAAATCAGAACGGACACAACATGTGGTGGAAATGTATAAATCCTGTTTTAATTCGATTTAAAATCCTGAAGTTCATTTCAGCGCTGATGGCGAGTTCTTGGTGTCCTTCTACATTTCCTGAATGCTGTTTCTTTTGGCCTTCAGGAAGTTTCTTTGTGTCTAAATACCATCAAGGTTTGTGTGACACGCCATTAATGACAGACAGCCCGCACTCTTACACAACCAAACAAGAAGCAAAGATGTCCGTCTGCATTGGGGGAGTGGGAAATGATTGTCTTTCAGAAAAAAAAAAATATTACCGGAAATAATAAATAAATAGACGTTTATTTTCTCAAGAAACAATTTAGGGTGCACAGATGCCCCCTCCATTAGTTGACAAGCATTTTCTATATTGGGAGTAAAGGTCAGGGTGCGACACTATATGCCTGGGTCAACTTTTGGTGAGACATTATAAAAGCCTTCTTTTTGAGTATTATGTGACAGAAAAAAATAGACAACAAGGGTTCAAAGCTCCCTCCACCCAGGAATAAATATTTTAAAGTTGATCTATATCTTTCTTAAACCAAAATCAAAACTGTTGTGTTAAACAAACTAAGTCCTGCTGGCTCATTAATTAAATGCGGACTTTGATGTGTACCAATCTCAGAAGAGGCAACTGTAAGACAAACTCATATACAGTACCAAATTTATTCAAAATGCAGGCAAGCATTTTCAAGTTATTCACAAATCAAAGCGGGACAGATACCGGTCAGACAGACGCCACCCATTCCAATAGCGTTCGCTATACACAATATTTTTAGACATGTTCATGAAAACAATATTCATTCATTCATTCATTCATTTTCTGAACCGCTTTATCTGTTATTTGGGTAACAGGAAGGCTGGCTATAGTTACATGCTTAAGTTAATGTGTGAAGTTTTTCAATAGAAAACCCGTAATCAATGACAACACCTTCTGACTAATCAGAATAGCAAACAAGAGCTCTGCTTCCTGGTACGCCTCCTGCACTGATCCTGTATCCCCTCATTTGTTACATCACAGAGATGTAAACTTTCTGAAGAAGTCTCCATACAGCAGTGAAAGTCTTCTAGCATCACTTGAGATTCAAAAAAAGTGTCAACGTTCTCCAGCAACAACAATCAGAGTAAATGCCGCGGTGTCCTAGCATGAGGTCACCTGAAATTGCCAGATAAGCAACTCCCACTGACCTAGTTCCTATTGAAATCTCCCATGATGATTGACTCTGCTGGATCTAAATAGCTGATTCATAAACAGACATGAAATACACTTCATGGATTCAATAAATACTGACTGCCTGCTTCTTGATTTAACTCTCAAATCTGCTTCCCAGTTTCATCGGTTTGAGAAGAACCCACCCTGAATAACACACAGTATAGCTCATGGGAAAAGTAGTTTGGTATTATTAAAATTGCATGGTACAGATGAGTGGTTTGGAGTTTAAAGCTCTTATAATGAATGCTCTGGTTCAGACCAAGGCCTCTGTGGTCTATGCAGATTTCCCTGTTGATTCTTGCAGTACCTCAGAGATGGGAATGGCGTGATATAAGCAATAGACTTTTACGCTGGTTCGGAACCAAAGAAGACTGAGACCCAGACAAATGCTTAAGTAAAGAATAAAACCTATTGAGCATGTGACATTTTTTTTAATTTTCACGTAGAAATAATCATCAGCCATAAGTATCTACTTTATTTAAAGCCACCCCCACTGGATATGAGTCACCAGGCATTCTCATTGGCTAAATGTGGCTCGAAAACTCATTTTATGTTGTCCATTGGAGTTTGAAAGTACAGTGGTACCTTGACTTACGAGTGTTTTTTTTTTCTTTAATTGGTTCCCATGGTTACAAAAAGCAAAAACAGAACATATTAAATGTGTATGATAAGAGATTGAAGTTTACACACAGCTATAAGATTGTCTGTCTTCCTTTCGGCTTTTTCCCTTTTTTTTTTTTTTTTACTCGGGAGTCGCCACAGCGAATCATCTGATTCGCACGTTTGATTTGGCAGAGGTTTTTACGTCGGATGCCCTTCCTGTCACAACCCTTTTTAGCAAGGGACAGAAACACGCTGACGACTTTGTAGCCTACTCTTTACGAAACTCAGCAATGGTTCTTTTACATGCCTCTCACCATAGACAGTGAGAGACATGGCCCGCCTTTGATAACCCAGTGAGCCGCACTGGGGGGGACAGTGACAACCTTGTGGAGAGTGGGACTCGAACCCCTAACCATTGGATCAGCGATCCAGCGCCCTATGCCACTAGACCACCACTGCCCCCACACACAGCTATAAGATTAACGACAGTTAATGTTTAAATACGGGAATGAGTGAATTCCATTTCAAGTTGAAATTTTCAGTATCATTGGTTCTCCTTGAAATAAATTCCGCCACATAAAATATTTTTTTAAAGACATTTTGGTAATTGGAAAATTTGGGAATTGTTTGTTTGATATTTCATAAATGAATATATATATTTTTACAGAAAGAATAATTTTATTTAGCAATGCAGTATTTTGCAATGTGCCAAACCAAATCAAATATTTCATAATACGGTGGTACCTCACCTTAAAAGAGACCCAACAAACGAAAAATCCAAGTTATGAAACGCATTTACTTAAAATTTCTACCTGTGGATACGAAAAAAATTCACGTTACAAAACACGCCATCTCAAAAATTCAAACAGTGCGCAAGTTGCTCTCCCATTGGCTATCTGCCTTCGGCCCATTGTTTGTCACGGAGATGCAGCTCTCTCCCATTGACTAGGAGGGAGCTGCATCTCCATAATACCCATGATGCTTTTCGTGTGCCTTCGACCCATTGTTTGTCACGGAGTTCTAACACGCGTAAAGGACAGCGTTACTGTTGTTTCTTGAGTTTTTCGAGTGTGTTCATTGCTACTTTATTTTTTGGCTCAGGCTTTTAACCTTGCATAAATATTTGTAAGATTATAACTCTGCTACAAAGACATGGTCAACAAGCATGTGTGTGTGTCTGATTCCTGATGAAAGTGATTCCCGGTGAGAGTGAGAAGAAGCGGGCTCGTGGCATGTGGTTGAGTGATATCGCAAAGGAATATGGCCAAAATCTGTCTACCATTGGTACGATATTGAAGCAGAAGGAGGCCTTAAAAGGTATACTTTTATAATTTTTAAAGGGTTTAGGGGGTAGTATTAGGGTCCTAGGAACGAATCAGGCCTTTTACATGTAAAATGCTACTCAACTTATGAAAAACAAAATCAGGTTACGAAACCAATTCTGGAACGGATTAATTTCGTAAGGTGAGGTATGACTGCAGTTTGATCTTGAGGTACATTATAATTAATCCAAAGTTGAAGTTCTCTCTCTCTCTCTCTCTCTCTCTGAGTGGCACGCTCTGCCAAATGCGGGCTCTGCCCACATGCAGGGCGCAGCCAACTGAGCTTTTGAGACGGGGTGTTGTATTTCAAGCGGAATTACCTGTTTCAAAGATCTGAGGTCCGGATTCAATATTAACTTGCTTCCTGAAGAGATCAGAGGTCCGGATTCGATATTAACTTGTTTCCTTGCAAGATCGGAGGTCTTGTCCCACGGAGCATTCTGTGCACGGAACATTTGTGGCGCCGCCCACTTCCGTGCACAAAAATGCGTCGTGGCCGAATGCGGAGCTTTTGAGACGGGGCGCGGCTCATCTGGACCTCTTCAAATAAGCTGCAATGAGTACCAAAAAACTCACGAACCAACAGTACATCCCTCCTTTACCCCGTCACTGTGTTTCTGCTTTTAATGCCTCCTTCTGCTTCAATATCGTCCCGATTGAAGAGGGGTTTCGGCCATGCTCTGCGATTTTGCTCAACTGCATCCCACTTTCGTATTTTTTTATTATCTCCTGCTTCACTTCGATTGATAACGAAGCCCGGTTCTTCTAGTCGGTGTCACCGGGAATCACTTTCTTGGGGCCCATGATGGATAACGAAATATAACGCTGCAATGATCACTCTCAAAAAAACTCACAAGCCAACAGTCCTGTTCAACTCTCCTTCACACGTGTGACAAACAGGAAGTATGGATACAGGAACGGGAAAAGTTCAGCTCCCTCCTGGCCAATGAGAGGCCAGCAGGGCAGGATGTTGGGAGACAGCCAATGAGAGAGAGCAACTCACGCATTGTTTGAATGGCGCATTTTGCGCTTTTCATAAGAAGAGGTTGTTTCTTATACAGAGCGCAAAAAATTTAGGAAAATGTTTTTCATAACCTGGATTTTTCGCATTTAGAGGTTTTCATAAGTAGAGGGCCGACTGTATATATGATTTCAAGCAAACTTAATGTGTTTAACTCTTATGATAATTCTCTGGAACGATACTGGTCATCAATTTGACACTTTGGAAAAGTGCACAATGACAGAATTAATTATAAAATTCATATGTTGAAAATTCATATTAAGCTTTATTTTAACTAGACATCTTTTCAAACAAAATGTTTTTATATATAAATGCTGTATAATTGTTTTAATTATTAGTGGTGGTCTAGTGGTATAGGGCACTGGATCGCTGATCCGAAGGTTGGGGGTTCGAGTCCCACGCTCCACAAGGTTGTCACTTGTCCTCCCCAGTGCAGCTAACTGGGTTATCAAAGGCGGGCCATGTCTCTCACTGTCTATGGTGTGAGGCATGTAAAAGAACCATTGCTGACTTTTGTAAAGAGTAGGCTGCAAAGTCGTCAGCGTGTTTCTGTCCCTTGCTAAAAGGGTTGTGACAGGAAGGGCATCCGACGTAAAAACCTCTGCCAAATCAAAAACGTGCGAATCAAATGATTCGCTGTGGCGACTCCCAAGTAAAAGGGGAAAAAAGCCGAAAGGAAGACAGACAGACTATTAATATTTTATACACTTAAGGCTGTGTTGGATGCTTTTCATTCAGACCTTATATTTAAGAGTCTTGTCAACACTTATATGAATAGATTTTATACGATAATATTTTTATAGGATGCAAACAGTTTTGCATGCTGACTGTCTGAGCATATCCCACACAGATGAGATGATGTCAGAAATTATCCTAGATGCCGGTAAGTGGATGGTCCAGCCCAAAAGAAAAAGATAACACAGGACGATAACAACATTAACCAGAAACAGGTTGAAGAGAAAACGTGATGCGTTGGAGATATTGTTCCACTGAGCCAATAAAAAGAAAAAAAGAAGAAAAAAAATGGGGACAGATTATTTAAATAGGTTTCATGGCTGTGACCTTAGGGAAAATGTCCCCGTTTCCTTATATGGAATGCACGTCCTCAATATCTCCAGCTCATCAGTGGAGTGAGAAACCTGACACGCAACTGGTCATGTATGAGTTCCTGAACATCATGGGTTTGTTCAGTACAGCACAGAATGGACGCAGTTCTCTCTGGGATGCTTGTACGCACAATCACAAAAGCATCAAGATTCAACTGTCACTTTAATTGGAAAATTATTTTAAAAAATTAATTTTATGTGCAGTGAACAGTGTTATTGCAATATAAAGTCTAAGAGTAGTAGTAATGTTACATTTCCTTAACTAACTGTATACCACACTTGTCACCAAAATATACTTTCTTAGAAGTATAAATATCGGAATCACTCTCATCATTTTACCAGGAGGTTTTTTTTAACAATTGTATATAAATGTTTCTAGGGCGCAGGATTGCTGATCCGAAGGTTGGGGGTTCGAGTCCCCACACGGTTGTCACTGCCCCCAAAGTGCAGCGAACTGGGTTATCAAAGGCAGGCCGTGTCTCTCACTGTCTATGGTGAGAGGTTCAAGTAAAAGAACCATTGCTGACTTTCGTAAAGGGGAGCTGCAAAGCCGCCAGCGTGTTTCTACGACCTGGAGAAGGATGGGCTCAGGCAGGCCAAAAATCAGCCGACGTCTCGCCATGAAGGCACCCCAACGACATCCCCGAATGTTAAGGGACAAGTGAAGAAGACGATAAATGTTTCTGTATCGGACAAAATCAAAAAGTTGATACATGTGGGTTTGCTAACAGCACCGCCCACCCTCCTCTCCATACATTAGCTCTAAAATACAGTGGAACCTCGGTGGTTGAACACAATCTGTTCCAAAGATATGGTCGATTACCAATTTATTTGAAGACTGAAACAGTATTTCCATAAGAAATAGTTAAAAGTCAATTAATGTGTTCAGATGAATGTCTACTTCCTTCAATACCCTTGTACATACAGTACTTTGAAAATGAGTGTAATTATGAAACATTAATATACAATATATATATATATATATATATATATATATATATATATATATAAATGCACAAAAGAGTAAACATAATACAGTAATAGCATGCAATAATTAACCTAATTATGTACTGTATTTGTTTACATACCTTTCCAGGCGTATGTGGATGGAGGGGAACGGTTATTGCTTTGAGGGGCGAGGTGGTTTTGCCCTTCTGTGTTTCTCGATCACAGTTGATTCTTCATGTTCTCAAGACTTTTCTCTTTTCCTTTCCAGTAGAATTATTGCTGCTTTTCTCAGGGTTAAGGGTTGCAGTATCCGTGATGTAATGAATAGTCACAATATGCAGTACGAGCCTCTCTCTCTCTCTCTCTCTCTCTCAATGGCTGTTCACGGTACTGAACACCGAGCGGCGTTCAACACACTCGGCTCTGCTCCGTAGGAACGCTGATCATTTGTTCGAACACCAAGGAATGGTTTCCTCATATTTTTTGATTGAACTGAGATTTGTTCACCAAGGAGTTGTTCGACCACTGAGGTTCCACCGTATCACAAATTGACCGGTAAAGATTGCCCCAAGAGAGCAGCAAAAATGTTTCGTCATCAGCTATGTTTAGAGAGTGACAGTGACTCAAAAATCACTGCATACATTTTGTATGTAAACGTTGCTACATATAAAATTAGTCTATAGTAGTGTTGCTTTCAGATTCTATACATACAGTATTAAATCTATAACAATAAAAACTACACTAATTAGTTTACCACAGCATAACCTCACATAAGTAAATTTAACTAGCTAGTGTCATACTAACAGTGCATCTTCAGTCCCAAACTGTGCATATCTTCTTTTCGGCTTTTATAAATACACAAAACTTGCTGCCACAAAGGGCCATGTTCCTGCAAGTACTGTATTTGTTTCAACCAAGCAGCAGCACACCTGACTTTGCTTCTTTAAACAAATCATTTGAGTCTTCAGGCAGTTGATTGGTCAATCTATATGTTCTGTCCAGAGACTGACCAATCGACTACCTGAAGTCTCCGACGTCACCCGTGCTCTCGAAGAACAGAAGCATTCTGAACTCAGGTCTGTAATGATAAGCGAGAGTGAAGTAGGTTTATAATAGCTGTGTCTTGACAAAGCAAACCGACACGCAAAAGATAAATGAGGATTTGTTCCAAATCGCAAATTAATGCACACACAGCCCCTCGTACGCAGCACGTGTCCGAGCTTTGCATCTGCTGCAACCAGAAAGAACAACACGTTCCAGGGGCGGGCTAGATACAGTAGACTGTATAGTTCCTATTGGACGAAAACAGGACTAGTACAGGATGAGTCATCAAATCATTTCAATGAAACTATTATAAACAATAAAATATTCAAACATCATTGTGGTGTTTCTAACGTTAAGGGACAAGTAATAAAATGTGTTATAAACGATAAGGACACCAGTAATATTCATGAAAACATATATATAAGACAGCAAAACGTAATAAACAACGCTTTAAATGGTAAATCTGCAGAAAACTTGTTCTCACAACACTGACAGAGCTGCTGTGAGTGACCGTTAACAACGGATAGTTTAAAATAATGACAAATGTAAACCACAAGGCGCTCGCGTTTGGAATAATAACTCGTAGCTTAACAATGTTGTTGACTTCAGGTCCTTGAAGTCATATAAATATATACAAAGAAGAGAGAAACTTACAGGATATTCTTGTGGCGTTGTTGTGTTCAAAACTCCTCCAACTTGTCTCTTCGTGCACTAACTGTGGATAACAGCACGCGCGCTTTCGCTGAGGTACTTCAGATTACAGACACGCCCCTTCATTGCGTAGAAGGAAAAGCCCGGAAGTTTCTTTCGGTTCGAAGAGATACTGTACGTTCCCGGCGCCGCCATCTTAAATAGGTCAACTTTCACTCATTGGTTTTATAAATGTGGATTAGCGTCAAGATTTTTTTTCAGTTTTTTCGAAATATACCAAGTGCCGCATTCGTATATAGGGTGCTCTGACATCTCGAAAGAACACTAAAAATATTAAAAGCAATCCCTTTTCACAGATTAAAGTTCTGACAATGTATATTGTTAATACATTTATGAATAATTTTATGAGCAGGAAAGGTATTTACAGTTGAGTGTAGTATAGTTTAGTGATTTCTGAATTAGCTTAATAGTTATAATATTTGGCCCAACGTGTATATCTGTGAATGATAAAGTTAATACTGCCATGATTTATCGCTAATGTTTTGCTCTCTACCGCCTCTGTGTGGATATTATTGGAAGTAACCAGAAATTGAAGTCATCCAGGTGATCTTGCTGTCCATGGATTCCAACACATCATACACAGTGTTCCAGCAATAGGCTCCAAATGCATACCCAGGCTGGTCACCCAGGACAGAGCCCTGACTGAAGTCTATGTCTGGCACTCTTACCCAAGTTGATGACTTCATGTCAAAAGGATTTCTCACAGGTCCAACGATGTCTCAAAAAATATGAAAAAAGAGAAGTATTTTTTTCCGATAAAGGCTGCAAAGCCCTTACTGAGTTGATGTGGTAGTCATTGGACAGGGTCAGCACTACAAACAAGAATGGAAGGAAGACACCGAAAGCTAGCTTGCTAAATAGACAGATGCATAAATGAGCAGATAGATGTCACATGTTCATTCATTCATTTTTTTTTTTTTTCTGAAACACTTAATCCTAATTATGGTCATGGAAAGGCTGGAATCTCAGTCGACTGAGAGACACCCTGGACAGATCACAATGTCATTGCAGGGCCAGCACTCACACAATCATTTGTACTCCCACTCACACAGAGGGTCGATTTGGAACAGCCAATTAACCTACTGTGAATGTTTTTGCAATCTGGGAGGAAACCAGAGTAACCAGAGGAAACCCATGCAAGCACGGGCAGAACATGCAAACTCCACACAGAAGCACTTGAGCTGGGAATTGAACCCAAGCCCTACATGCTGTGAGGAGGGCATGCTAACCACTACACCACCATACCACCCAATAGCACATATTGTAAACCAGAAAACATTGGGGATGCAGAATTTTGCACAACTCTGTTATATATGTGACATTGTTTTGGTATCATCCCATTGATAGATGGATAGACGGATGGATGGATGGATGGATGGATGGATGGGTGAATAGAAAGATAAACTGATCTAATAAAGGGCAACATTAATGGATGGATAGGTCAATAGGTGAATATACGAATAAACAAATGGTACAGAGTGATCGATTAAACTAAGTTATCAGGTCTGCATAAAATGGATGAGTGAGTGGGTGGATGCAGTTGACAAGATGCATATCACATAATGTAAAGCAGGAAGCATGTTGGGGTCAGCTTTGCATTCAGATGTCTACGTATATATATATATATATTTTATAAGGTATGTTAATTTAAACACCAGCCAACACTACAGAGATAGATGGATTGGATGGATGGAGAAAAGTCTGGGTGAATGGATGGATCTTAGCACAGGGATGATAAAAAATAGCAAATTGTATTCAAGAATATATGGGGGTGGGTTAAACCTTTGCACACAGACATTAACCACGTTAAATTTAAGCCAATACTAAGTGGATGGTTCGATGGATAGATAGATTAATGGTATAAGGACGGACAGATAGATAGATTGATGACATTTTTTAAAGAAGCCCTCACTACATGTACAAAAACAAACCACCATCTTTATTTCTCATGAAGTTAATATACATGTCATCTCCATAAAATCTCTAATTGATGATACTGCTCTACATACAGTAGCTATGTCACATGACACAGAGTGTTGCGCCAGGGTGCACACATCACACATTTTATAACAAACGGACAGATCCATACACGAGTCCGTGGCACACACGACTCCAAACAGTAAATACATCGACCAGACTGGACAAGGGGACATGTCGTTACCATTGCACAGTACGTCATCATTATTATTATTATAATTATTATCATAATTATGAAGATTTTTTTTTTCCTCTTTGACAGATTTGATATCTTCATCAGAACTGCACCGGACATATACTTGAAGTACATCGTTTAAATTGTTTATGATTCGTTCATTCTTTCCACATGCCATTAAAAAAAATAAATAAATAAACCAACCATGAATGTACACAGTGACAGTGTAGAACAGAAGGCTGTGTGGTTTAACCCTTTAACAGCGTAGCGTACGATATGCGTATGTGCGAGATGGAGATTTACTCATAAAAATGTGATAATAATAATCTTTAAAAAAATGATAAATAAGTTTGTGTTTGATTTTTATCCTTCTTTGGCTCACAGAATGGATATATAACTGAATTTCTAGTTCAGATTAAAGTACTTTAGGCTTTATTTAAATTACTGTGATGCCACACACACACACACACACACACACACAGTCCCTTGGATGAAAATCAACCTGACTCTTCAACACCTCCGCTGCACAGATGTAACATCTATCACTCATATATACACACATATACACACACACACACACACACACACACACACACACACACACTCGCGCTTACACCCATGAATCTGGAGATGCCGGGTAGGTCTGAGCACGGTAGGAAGGCCTGCGTGTGGTGGAATAAAAGTCCACGTAGTTGGTGTTGCGCTTGAGCCCCTGCCTCTCGCTCACGACAGGGTATTGAAGCGGTTCATCCAGGTATGGATCATCATAGCCCATTGGAGACCCCAGATACATTCCATACGTGTCGTAGGACCTTTCAGTCGGTTCGTCAGTGTAGTACAGCTGCCAGGAGAGTAAATATAGCCATGAAATCAGCCCAAAAGAAATGCCATCGGGGCAGAGCATCCTCCAGTATCAGCCCATCCCCATCAGAAATAATAAAAGTACAGTAACTGAGTACCGTATTTTCATGACCATAAGGCGCCACATAAAACCCTTCAATCTTCAACAAAGCTGACGGTGCGTCTTATAAACTGGTGCACCTTATGTGTGGATGCAGCCTCGACTCCATCTCACTGACACTGTCAAAACCCAAGTGAAGCAAACTAATTCAGAGCTTACCATCATTCCGGTGGATTAACCAAAGAACTCCAACTGCAAGATATTGCTGTCAACAGGACGTAAATCAGAAGGATCCAAATACAGTGGTAAAGCATTGCTACAGGTGTCCTCCCGAGACCTCAGATTAACCTTCTTGAATTTAAAGATACACTGATACAGCGCCTTAAGAGTAATGACCTCTGTTCTGTAATGAACACAATACTAATGCGCTGCCTCTTTAAGGGGGTGTGGCTGAGAAAAGGTCATGACCCAGGAAGACTTCTAATCTCCATCTCTATTGATTGATTTGACTTCATACACAAGGGAATAATAGATAATAAAATATAATAATATACAGTGGTACCTCACCTTACGATAGTCTCAGCAAACGAAAAATCCAGGTTACGAAAAACATTTTCCAAAATTTTTGTCTCTGTGTACAAAACAAACGCACCATTCAAACATTCAAACGCGCCATTCAAACATTCAAACAATGTACGAGCTGCTCTCCCATTGACTATCTTCCAACACCCCGCCCCGCTGGCCTCCCATTGGCTAGGAATTGGCTAGGAGGGATAGCGCAGCTCCCTTGAGTTTCATGAGTTTTTCGAGTGTGCTCATTGCAACTTTATTTTTTGGCTCAGGCTTTTAACCTTGCATAAACATTTGTAAGATTATAACTCTGCTAAGAAGACATGGTCAATTAAAAAAAAAAATTCAAACAATGCACGGTTTGCTGTCTCATTGACTATCTCCCAACATCCTGCCCCGCTCGCCTCCCATTGGCTAGGAGGGATGACGCAGCTCCCTTGAGCAGCAGCTTGTTCATGAGTTTTTTGAGTGTGCTCATTGCCACTTTATTTATTTATTTTTTGGCTCAGGCTTTTAACCTTGCATAAACATTTGTAAGATTATAACTCTGCTGAGAAAACATGGTCAACACAAAGTAAGTACCTTAAAGGGTATGTTTTTATAATTTTTAAAGGGTAGTATTGGGGGCCTTGGAACGAATCACGCATTTTACATGTAAAATGCGGTTCTACTTACGAAAAATCCAGGTTATGAAAAAGGCTCTGGAACGGATTAATTTCGTAAGGTGAGGTACCACTGTAATAATAAAAAAATAATAGAGTGATCCGGGCTTTATGTCCAACTCACACGACTGTTAAACTCAGACACTGAAGATGAAGCATTTGATGGATTCCTGAGAGAGGAATGAACTGAAAAAGTGAGTTTATCGTTTTATATCGTTACAGCTGAACAATGTTGAGAGTTACTGTGACTGAGTTGAATCAAGTTTGACTCATCTGAATTTTGTTTCACTTGGTGCGCCTTATAATCCGGTGCGCCTTAAGTGTGGACGGCGGCCGTTCATTGATGTTGTGCCTTATAATCCGATGCGCCTCATGGTCATGAAAATAAGATAATTATAACTGTACTTTTTAAGCAGTACACAGCACCAGTTGAAGATTAATCTCAATCAACACTCTCATTGAAATCTGTTTATGGGTAAAATCTTAGACCAGTTGTGGCTATGTTCACAATTTTATAGTTATTTAAAAAAACGGTCTCAGAATGATGACATCATCAAAGCACAAACTAACATGAAGGAGTTTGTCTTTAAAGATCATTTCTTTCAGTATTTCATGTGCATGTGCTTAAATATATAAATCCTGGTGTGTATCTAGTTTCCCACTGCAAAAGAAACGATTTTAATATCCTGCCTTTGACACCCCAGACACAGACATTTCAATAAATATGAAGAAAATATAAAAAAAATCCTACACTTGTACATGTTAACATTGGCCCTGATGACATCATCATCATCCTGAGACTCAGTTTTCAAATAACTGCCCAGAAAATCCATAAAGCAGAAGCTATTGACCTCGGATTTTGCACTCTGGAAGAAATTAATCTCTGGATTTAAATAAGATTAACATTTACCACATGCTGTCTTCTCATTTAATTTAAACAAATCTCAGCATCCTAGAACAGTGGAACTGCGATTGTTAAATAATTCCAATTATAAATGCAAGCTTTAATAATTCATCTTGTCTCTCATAGGTGTTTTACAAGTGTTGCCACCTCAGTGGATGAATAATTTGGATGAGGATGTTTCAGCTAAATAATGTCAAAATATAAATTTTACTCAATTTGAGGTCAGGAAACAAATAATACAATTAATATTTAATACATTGATTACATTTTATAGGACGGATGTGTGTAAAAGGTTCACCTGTGACCTGTGGTGTTCTTCATGGGAGGGAGAGGGGTAAGAGCTTATGAAATAGGCAGATTGCTTTCCTGACCCTGAAACACAAACAAAAAAATATATATAATAACATTTTAAAATGCTTCCTCTGTTTATATCATACAAACTGCATCATCTTTGAGTGTAGATAATAAGGTGTTTTAATATGATGCTCCCACCACCATGCTTCAATCTACAGATGCTATAAAATAATATGGTTACTTTTTCGCTCATTTGCCAAAAAACTCAATTCTACTTGGGTTGTGGGAAGGCTGAAGCCTGTTTCCGCTGACTCTGAGCGAAGGCGGGATACATGTTTAAAAGTGCACCAGTTCAAGTTCATTGCTGGGTCAACACACGCAACCAACCGCACTTATGGGTAATTTGAAACAGCCAATTAGTCTAAGGTCATGTCTTTGGACTTTCAGAGGAAACTAGAATACTCTGGGGAACGCCACAGAAGTATTGGAACATCATGCAAACTCCACACAGAAACCCATAACCGTGGAGAAGTTGTACCCTGAAGATTAGAGAAGTGGGTTTGGACCCTACCAACCTGGTGTCGGCTGAGATAGGCTCCAGGTAAGATGCGATTCTTGGCAACTCTTAAAACCTTACCTGTGTAGAGAGTCTGGTTTCTGTTGGCATCTCCGTAATAGTTATGAAGTTGCATAGTAGACTGAGCCCTCCTCTTACTCATCCGGTGTTCTCTTATTCCCAACATTGCCGGGGAGGAAGTGGCACTGCCACCTAATGTCATAACACACCATACTAAATAATTCATCTGCTCCATTCCTCTGTCCAATCACTTCACAAGTATTTTAGCTGTTTTTTTGGATCACCTGATTGGATGACAGGGGACATCTGTAAGTTGCTTGTAGGAAGCGTGGGCTGAGATCGATACCGATCTCGCTCCAGGGTTGAGACCGGTGTGATGAAATGAGTTTGGTTCCATCCGTCCTGATAAGACAGAGAACACAAGCGGACCTTATAGAGAAAGACGGGGGTTGAGGAGGTAAGAAAAATGCGGCTGGTGAAATGTCTTTACCCTTTTATAGATGTTGCGCAGATCTCGGTACTGCCACAGTGTGTTCAGAACCTGCGCTGCAGCTTTCACCACTTTCATAGAATACCTTGATAGAGAGAGAGAAAGACTCAATTCTAGTGATATTCAGATGATCAGCGTTACTACTGGGCATCGCCTGCAGGGGGTGAAATGTTCAGATAAAAAAAAAGACAACAATCTCTAAAAAGTTTTAATTATTTATTTCATGAATGACTGAAATCCCAACCAGGATGTGTTTGCCTCTCAGCATTCCCGGAGTACAGTAGGAGAAAGCACTAACAAAAAAAAACAAAACAAAACAAAAACAAAAATATATATATATATATATATATATATATATATATATATATATATATATTTATTTATTTATTATTATTTTTTTTTTATTAAATTAATAAATACAGAAAGTCTATGACTATAAAAACACTCGCAAGTATAAAATAAAAACTTCTTTATTTATTGCTTTCAGTTTGTAAAAGCTTTAAGCTTTTCATTTGACACACAGCATTCTCACCTTTCCCCTCGACCACGGCTGATGCTGACGAGCTTGTCAATCCCACCCACCTGGGCAAGTGCACGGGCGTTTTCCATGTTCCTGCTGGTTACCTCGTGAAGGGCGCAGCATACTGCTGCTACCGTCTCATCAGAGAGTAGCGAGGGGCCATGACCCGGAAGGCGAGTCACTAGATCCGGCATGGCGTACTTTCCTAAACGACAGACAGTAACATGGCTGTTTAACCCATTATCCCTTTTATGAACACACTCAATGTCACTCGTATGAGCAAACAAGTCTAACTGAGCACCAGGACATACCATCCTATCTGATAAAAATTGTTTTTGAGTAACTAACCAATCAGCTCTTTATTCCTGGCATCCAGAGCCATGTTACGTAACGCCGTTGCCACAGAGCACACCACCCTGTCGTTATCCATCCGCAATAACTCAACCAGAATGGGCAAACCCTTCTCCTTACGTACAGCCGCCCGTATATAAGCTGCGAACTGATCACACAGTGAGAGAGAAAGAGGTTGAGTTTCAGACAGGCATGAATAAAGTTTACACTCATTAAAATTAAGTCATGAAATTATAATTAAAATAATTTACTAAAATTTAATTCAACATAAAAATTAGGGGGGTAGAACCATGGTGTAGTGGTGAGCACATCTGCCTCACAGCAGGAAGGTCATGGGTTCGAGTTCCGAACTCGGCAAGGGCGTTGTACTCCCCTTGAGCTTGCATGAGTTTCCTCCGGGTAGCCCGGTTTCCTCCCACAGTACACAGACATGCAAATTAGGCTAACTGAGTGTTCCGAGGTGTGAGTATATGTGTGAATGGTCGATTGTGTGTTGGTCTTGTGATGGTTGGCTTGTTCAGGGTCTTAGCCCAATGTTGGCTGAGATAGGCTCCAGCAAGTGCGTATGTGAAAGACAAGAAATATGATTTTAGATTTTGTTTTTATTAAAATAAATTAGAAATAATAAAATTAAATAATGGCAATAATAAAATTACAGGAAAGGTTCAGGAGAAAATTTTAACCACAAGTATTTGCAGGTCTTTAACAGTGTTATTTCCAAATACAGTCCATACTTCTAAGAGAGGAAACGCTGCTTTAAAAAAGAAATCGGCTTATCCTCAGCCTTTTGTACACTCGGATTTCCTCACAATCTGATTATTACTTTGTTCATGCAATACACATTCAAACAAATCTACATTCGACATCCTCCCCACTCACCTACAGGACTAATTCGATTAAAAAATGATTCATAATCAGATTATTCTAGCCCTTCATCCCCAGCCACTTCCTCCAGGTCTTCCAGGGTGACACCGAGGTGTTCTCAGATCGGCCAAGAGATATAGTCCCACCAGCGTGTTCTGGGTCGACCCTGGAGGTTCTTCCCAGTCAGACATGCCCAAAACACCACACCAGGGAGGCGTTCGGGGGACATTCTAACCAGATCCCCGAGACACCACAACTGACACCGCTCAACATGGACGAGCAGTGGTTCTACTCCGAGTTCCTTTTCTATCTACCTATCTCTGAGGGAGAGCCCATTCTGGCTCAGCTCCCTATTCACCACAGCGGACCGGTACAAGACCCATTTTACAGCAGAGGCTGCATCGGTGCACCTGTCGATCTCCCATTCCATCCCACCCTCACTCGTGAGCAAAGACCTCTACTTGTCCCTGTGTATCATAGCCATGCTAGCTATCAGTAACCATGATATCTAATACCTGATAAGAATATTACCCAGAAAGCACTCTGACTATGGACTGATGCATGTTTAATCTGGTTTATGGCTGACTGACAACACTGAGATACCCATCCCTCTACCGTCCAGCCTCTTACCCTCCACATCCCAGCTGACAGATTTTGTAAGGATCCAGCTGCTCCCTCCAGTGTGGCCGGGTTCGAGCTCTCGGCCAGCAGAGTGAGGTAAGGCTTCACAACTGATGGGTGCCAAAGCATCTCCGCCCCCTTCGGACTCCCAGAGAATCCTGGGATAGGTCCGACACCATCCCACTGCAAGAGAAGTAAACTTAAAACTTCAGGAATTAAACCATTACTTTTATTATTATTATTATTAGTAGTAGTAGTAGTATTAGTATTATTAGTTGCTGTTACAATAAACCCCCACCAAAACAACAACCTTCATTTATTTTCTTTCCGAGTTGTTTTAATAACCCATTGTTCTCCATTACAGAGATTGTCTTCACAATGTAGCGTGAGAAGATTATGCATCTAAACCCTGAATGTCCTGTGTTCAAGTTCTGGGTTTGGCAAGGGTGTACCTGTGTGGAGTTTGCTTGTTCTCCCTGTCATTGCACAGGTTTCCTTCAGGGTACTTCGGTTTCCTCCCACAGTCCAAAGACATCCACATTAGGCTAACTGACTGTTTTAAATTGCCCCTAGGCGTGAATGTGAGTGTTGATGGTTTTGTTTGTGTTGACCCTATAATTGAGCTGTTTAGTGTGTACCCCGCCTTCACCCAGTGTAGGCTGAGATAGGCTCCTGCCTCCCCTAACTGATCAAATCGATGAATAGATGAATGAACAGCTGCCAATTTTTAGCCTGATCATGGGGCTGAGCAGCATGATTATCCAGGATAGAGAACCAATCAGATTACTCCATTTCCCTGCGGTGTACTAAACTCCAGAGCGGTAAACATATTGCTTAAAGTACGTAATAAGAAAGGATAGCCATAAAGTGTTTGTACCTGCTGATCCTGCCAGGACCTCTTCTTCTTTTTTTTCCTCAAACCCCAGCAGATGAAGTCCATTTGCTTGCTGGTGGGATCATTTCCCAGGAGCGTGTCCAGTTCCTGGGTGCCCATCAGTCGAGAAGGCGGCATCTCCAGCTCGAGACGGTACGAAAGGTTCCTTAGTGTACACACGCAGTTTTCCACAATCTGGAATACAGGTGAGTGGATGACTTCAGCGCGTTCTCATGGGTCAGTGTGCACGTTCACTTACAAATCAAAAGGTGTGGAGACGGTACAAAGAAACGGACTTGAACACATTCAAGAAGGCAGCGTATCACCTCGTCACTCGTGTGCTATTTAGCACGAAAGCTATCACACTCGCCTTGCTGTCGAAGTCAGAAGTGTTGACGCAGGTTTTGATGATGTAGAGCAGCGAGTCGATTAAACCCTCACAGCACCGCATCTGTCTGCGTGCCTCCTCACCAGCCGAGCTCAGATTTCTGCCACAGCGCACACACACACACACACACACACACACACACACACACACACACACACACACACACACACAAAAGTATGTATTAAATTTAAATGAAAAGATTGAATCAGGTGACATGTTTGTTCATTTGTCTGATACCTGAGACATCCGGTGGTGTTCCTGAGCACCACAGACGAGTGCAACTTGAGCTTGTGGTCCTCCCTCTGTGGGGCAGCGCCCCAGCCAGAGTGAGGGATGATCACTGTGTTGGTGAGAGGGCCGAGAGCATCGCGGACGATTGTCATCTTCACGGCGTCGCAAGATGACAGGTTCCACAGGACACCTGCACACACACACACACACACACACACACACACACACACAATGAGACTGGAAATAAGAAAGGCATCAGCTTCATGAGAGATCATGGGATGCCCCAGGCCAAACACACTCACCAGTCACAAGCTCCCGTATGTCTGACTCTGAGGTTTTCCTCAGCAGACGGAGCAGCGCCGGAATTCCGCCGGCATTTCTAACGCACACTTTATTGTCATCAGTGGCTTTGCCGAACACCAGGTTCCTGAGAGCACCACATGCACTGCGCTGCACCTCCAGGACCTTGTGATCCAGAAGATCGACCAGATGCTGGATTCCTCCGAGCCGGCACACCTGTACATATGGAATCCTTTATTTATTAACCTGTTGGTACATCCAGAATTATGGTCACCTTTAAAGAGAATGTGCATATGTGCATGCGTTTGTGTGTGTGTGTGTGTGTGTGTGTGTGTGTGTGTGTGTGTGTGTGTGCGTGTGTGTGTGTGTATATGTGTGTATACCTCAGATTTTATGCGATTGTCTCCGTAGCACAGGTGCTGAATGTAGGCCGCTGCATTGGCCTGCACTGAGGGAAAGTGGTGCTGCAGCATGCGAATGACCTCTGGCAACTCGGGATCTCTCCATGCAAATTCCCTTCTCACATACATACATACATACATACAGTCCTGTACTATTATCGTTGTAGGAACAATCACTGGAATAATACAGTCCCTCCCCTTTTCCTGAACATAACCATCACACTTGAATGCCTCACAACAACCTTTCTCGCAACCCTACTCTAAACCCCAATTCTAACATGAACCTTAAACCATCAAAGAGACAAAAGGTCCATCACACACAATCGTGCAACACTTTATTCCTGTTATATCACTGCAATTTAGTGACATGATTCAATCACATCATCATCATCATCATCATCTTCTTCTTCTTCCGATTAATCCGGGGTCGTGCCATGGGGGCAGCAGCCTAAGCAGTGAGGTCCAGATGTCCCTCTTCCCAGACATTTCCTCCAGCTTCTCAGGGGAGAAATTCTGCACAGAAATTCTGTCCATAAAAATTATGAACAGAATCGGCGACAATGTACAGCCTCGGCAGATTCCAACCCTCACCCAGTTCTCCAGGACTACAGTGTACTGTAATTCTAAAAGACTACGGTGTACCATACTTCTCCAAGAATACCGTACACCATAGTCCCGGAGAACACCCCCACAAGATAGCCCAAGGGACACGGTCGCATTTAAAAAGAAGTCTTTTGGGCTTTTTACACCCGAGCTGATTGTCTCATCAGACCGATGCTCATCCCCGGATTCCATAGCGTGAAGCGACTAGGAGTTCAACTCCTCCTGAATGGGACGCAAGTTACCTTCCCAGTATACAGTATTTTGGGTGTTCAGCACCCTAACCACTACGCCACCGAACACACACACAGTCGAAAGCCTTCTCTAAATCCACAAAACACATCTGGACATCTTGGGCAAACTCCCATGCCTCCTCCAGGATCCTGTAGCGTGTATAGAGTTGGTCGAGATTTCTGCAGCCAGGACGAAAACTACATTGCCTCTGAATTCCAAATCAGATTCCATCTGAATCTGAGATTCAGTCATCGGCGGGATTCTCCTCTCCAGTGCTCCTGCATAGACTTTCCCGGGGAGGCTGGAGAGTGTGATTCCATGATAACTGGAACACACCTTCCGGTACCCCCTTTTTAAAAAAAGATTAGAGGTACGGACCCTGATGCTAATTTAGAGGTATGGCCCCCAATGACCTGGGTCCGGGCAAGGGAAACTGTGTGTCCTTGTGCTGCCATTGCATCCCGACCCCGGATGAAGAATACCCTGATGACCACTCGATGTTGCAGACATGTGTCAACCAAGAGAGTCCTCCAACATCCAGAACCCTGAGATATTCAGGGCGGATTTCATTCACCCTCAGAGCCCAACCACCTGTTTGACTACCGCGGCAACCTCAGCCCCAGCAATGGGCGGACCCCCACCCAAAACCCCTGGTTCTTCCTACTCCATCAACGGCATGTTGTTAGGATTGAGGAGGTCCTTGAAGTATTCCGTCCATCTTCTGACAACATCTTTATTCGAGGTGAGCATTCAGTCACAGAATCCTCAAACTGTATTCATTACACAGTGTAATGAATTTTTATAGTATCAATATCTCATGGTTTATATTGTATTCCCAGATTGATGTATATGATATCTATCAATCGGGGTCTAAGGAGCTCAATGTGTACCTGGATACTGGACTTTCTCAGCAACAGACCTCCTACATTCTCATCCTGAACACCACATGGGTGTGTTCTTAGCCCCCTCCTCTTCTCCCTCTTCACACACAACTGTCCCAGCACCAACACCAGCAACACCATCGTCAAATTCGCAGATGACGCCACTATGGATAATGAGTCAGCCTATGGGAAGGAGGTGTGGCATCTGCGATGATGGTGCGACAACAACAATCTGGAACTTAACACATCCAAAACAAGATGATATGGACATGAGGAAATCGAAACAAACTGAGCACTCTGCCCTCTACATTTATGAAGAGGAAATAGAGAGGGTAGAGTGCTTTAAGTTTCTCGGAGTTCACATCTTTGCTGCCTTCACCTGGACCACAATCATCTCCCACCAGGTGGGCAAAGCACAATAAAGGATGTACTTCCTCAGAAATTTCCAACAAGCCCAGCTACCCCAACCCCTGCTGATGAACTCTTACTGCTCTGCCATAGAGAGCCTCCTGACCTACCGCTGTACAGTGTGGTTCAGCAGCGATACCGCAGAGGACAGGAGGGCCTTGCAGCAGGTGGTGAGGATGGCATAGCGGGTGATTGGAGCTACACTACCCTCCCTGGACACCCCCTTTTCTCACCTCTAACCTCGGCAAAAATGTACAGGGCACTAAAAACACAAATTAATCGCGTCAAGAACAGCTTTTACGCCACCACCATCACACACACACTGACTGAATAACAATTATTCAGACCATCTTCCTGGACAGTCCGATATTCATGTTTAAGTGTCAAGTGCAATATTCATGTTTAGTACAGGTCTCAAACTTCATAACATTTTAGCACCTTACCATTGAAAGCTCTACCTCTTACTCGGTGTGTATCCTGCACCTTTGACATTATTCACCCTTCTGTGTATGTATGAATAGGGGTGAATATACGAATCTATGTATCGGTAGGTAAATGTGTGAATACG